>VZRO01001497.1:1129729-1151852 GCA_013397915.1 Daphoenositta chrysoptera | reverse complement strand
TATTGATTAACAGCAAATTTTACTCTTAAGTACATGTCTATCTAACATAGATTGTTTCAATGATGGATTGGGAGACAAATTATACCCTTAGGCAGAAACGATCAAGCTTTCTGGGGGAATACTATAATTCAGAATTACTGTTGAGGCCAGTTCTAGGTTGTAAAAATGAGTGCTTCTTCTTACACGGTTTCAGTGAAAGCAGTATAGGCTTAGTTTATCTGGATCACCTCATTCAGCAATAACAGAACACTTAAAGTGTAGGAAAGATTTACATTGCAAACTTTAAGATTCTTAGGTTTTGCGTTTGTGCTGTAAAACTTGGAAATAAAAGGTTGCAAGAAAAATTTAAACCAAATCAGGATTATAGCTTAACTTTGACACGTATTCCTTACTTGGCTTCCTCTGATGGAGCTCCAGAGGTGAGAGAGAGGATCCAAAGTGCATAAAGTCACTTTGTTTTCCCGTGATCCCTCAGGTCCGGATGCCTTAGGGTCCTTTTGCAATTCAGAAGTGGAGTTTTGTGTTAGAGAAATATGTAAAGGTGGTTCCTCCTTCCCAAGGTGGCTGTCTTGGTCAGACTTGCCATCTGGATGGCACGCTGGGGATGAGCTCTGCTCTGTGCTTGCCGGGCTGCTCTCCCTCTCACCTCTGGTTTGCCAGCACAGCACACACCAGGGTGCTCCAGGGCACCAACTCCTGCACACCCTGGTAGACTGATACTCTCCTCTGGTGATTGCTGTGTATAAAATCCTTATGCTCCGGCATACTCTGCTGTAGTAGTTGAGGACAAAAGTGCAGGTTTTGGAGTGTTAATGCAAGATATTAGTGCCCTGTGGCACAGCTGACCTGAAGTTGTTTCTGCACCTTGGCTGCTCCTGCATGGAGCCTGCTGTCTGGGTATCAGTTGCCACTGAAGATGGGTTTGAGCTAGATTTGTGCCAGAGACTGACACGTGGGCATGGCTTCCCTTCCACAAGCTTTTGATATCAGTGTGATGACCTCTAGAAGAGGGAAGTGCAGCAAATGGTTGAGATGAAAGAGGAGAGCACAGGAATAGTTTAAACCGCAGTTGTTTAAAAGCTTTACTTGGCTGATTGTTTGGTCAACTCAGATATCTCTGCACTTTCCAAGCCAGGCACAATACAGCTTATTTCCTGCTATATGACAGATTTGCAACCTGTGCAACAGTTGATTGACAGTACCTCTAGCATTTGTCCTACTTTTCATATACAAGTTGTAAATACATTGTGCATTATATGCCTCCATTTCCACACGGCGTCTGAGAGTATTTTGCCAGCAGCCCCTTGCTGACAGTTGTGAGTTTACTATTCCCCTAAGGGGAAGAACATTGTTATTAGCAGGTTATGGCCATTGATCATGCATCCTGAGTTAGAGGAAAAAGACTAAAAGAAGAAAAATGCCCTAGAAGTATTGGAGAGAAAGTTTTTTAGCAGTCCTTCTGTGTCTTTTTTTTGGGGGTTTCAACTCAGCCATAACCTTATGTTGGTTCATGTTTTTGCCTTACCTTTGGAATGATGGTGGTTTGTTTTTTTTTTTTAACTTGGAAATCCTGTTCTCTCTTAGGTATTTTATACTGAGTGACAAAGGGAGTATATAAGGAAAGCAAATGTACATATTTTGCTTGTCTTCAATCTCTGATGGTTGTTTACTGTAGTATGCCCGTGCATCTCTTCTGTTGTGAAAAATGCTACTGCTCTAAGATTACAGTAATGTATAGAATAACCTACATCGCTGAGGAGCAGGAAGGATCCCAGGTGTCCTCTGCTCTGGCTTACTGCCCTAACCATTAAGCGACAGTGTCAGGTTCCCTCTTCCTTTTTGGTGCCAAATGTCTCATGTTTTCAGTTGCATAATGGGCCGCTTTTAGCAGGAGGTGAATCTGAATGAAGGCAAGATTGCATATGTGTAATGGACAAAGAAAAGTTCTCTACTGAGCTTGACAAGGAGGCGTTTGTAGTGCTACTAAACCTTTTAATGAAAAGTGGACGCTTGGTTTTCTCTTCATGTGCTCAGAGCTGTGATGCATTTTTTCCCTGACCCCTCTAGAGTGTGGCCAACAGTATTCTTATAGAAATTAGCTATAAGTTTGTAACCACTGGGTATTAGTTTGAGGAGTTTTTTGTTTTGTTTGACTGTTCTTATGTAGATTATTGTGTCTCTACACTCTTTTTTTTTCCTAACAGGAGGGGTGGTTTTTTAATAGTTGTTCCAGTTATGTAAGGGAACCAGCCCCTAGACAAAATGCCTTGCATATCTGTTTCTAATGTTAAATCTGATAATCCCAATTTTTTTGGCTGATTGAGTTACCATTGAAGCAAAAATATGGGAAGTCAAGCAAGTGCTAGGAGTTCTATTTTGGTAGCAGTACAGGGGAACACTTGCAGTAGAAAGAGTGCCCCTGCATTTCTGCTTTAAACCAGACTGAAAGTGCTCTGCCTTTGTCATTATTTCAGTTCTTGTTTTCACTGCAAAGTTTCTTTGCCCTCTCCATCCCCCCCTTTACTCTACTCTGTTCCTATTAGAGAATGGAGCCATACTTAACAATTTTTAGTTTTCATTTATGGCTGGTAGTCCTAAAGCCAGCACACTGAAATTCCCTGCAGTCACTGGCAGGTTTATGCCGGTGGCCTCCAGGGTGCAGAGCAGACAAAGGGACTCAGCACAGCAATAAAAGGACCAGCTGCTCCTCTCGGCTCCGTTTTTGTTTGAGGCTCTATCAGGCTGCCAAGAGCCTTGCTGGTGATTCTGATAGGTTTAGAGTTGAGGTGCATACCAAATGTTCAAGTGGAAGAGCAAGAAAAGACTGACAGAGAAGATAGCAATGTGAAAGGAGATCTGGAAACCCCAGAAATGGCCCCCTCAGCCTCTCAGAGCTGCTAGATGCCCACTAATCTTCTGTTGTCTGGTGATTAAATGTAACATGATTTGAATTGTATGCATTTCTTAATTATGAACTTTCTTTTAGAAATCCTTTAATGAAATATTAAATATTATTATGAAAAATGGGTTTTTCTTCCTTCAGTGCAGCCCAAGGTAATGTTTGGGAAGACTCATGGAAAGGAGAGGGTGCAGTCAGTACACTGTTTTCCTGCAAAAATTTCAGAGTTAAGATGTAAAAAAGCCTTTTTCTTTTTAAATAATCATTTGAAGGAAACTCTGAAGTACTTGTTCTAAGAAAAAAATGGTTTGGGAAGGAAGAAATACAAGCAGTTTTTGTTATGAATTTTGCTTCTTTTTTGATATAAATTTACTTTTCCTTACATTTCAAAATACTTTGCAGTGCAGTAATAGGTCTCATCATTCCTTTTACAGAGATGTGAAAGTTGAGGTATAAAATGATGAAGTGATTTGGTTGCCCTGGAGTTCAGTGAGGCATCCACAAAAAAAGTCTGCCTTCTGCACTAGTTCAGGACTTCAGTCATTTAAGCATCCTTCAGATTTCCATGCAAAAGGTTGGATTCTAATTCATGGGAACACCTTTGAGACTGATCGAGGGAGCCATTTGCCTACTTTGTAACTTGTGCCATGCACTTCTTGCAAGGAAAAAAACCGCGAAACTAACTTTTTTTGCTCATTCTTGCTTGTCTTTATTCCTTTCTTTTTAGATTTTGATTATCTTTGTTTCCTCTTCTCCCAAAGTTGTTTCCTTTCCTATTTATAATTGCCTTCATAATAGCATCAGACATCTCCTGGCAGTATCCTGGGATGTGGTTAGTGTGTACACAAACTTTGTTCTCATGCTTTCATTACTTCCCCTGCAGAGTTTCATGAGCAGAGGCAGCAAAGGTGGAAATGGGCTTTTTTATGATAAAGAATTTTTGTTTACTCTTCAGAGAAGACAGTCAAGGAAGGTGCCTTTTAATTTGAGCAGATAAGGTTGACTATGGCTCTTCCTTCCTGGGAGGTTAATTTCATCATTTTAATACTTGAGAGCACTCCTGCACAAAAATATCCAAAGTACGTTGTTTCAAATGGACAGATGAACTAATTCTCTTGGTCCTTGAGAACTGTGCCCATAACCTGGCTACATTTTTTGAGATGTGAGGAGGTTTGTGGTAGCACAGACCAGACAAATTTTTTGCTGAGAGAAACCTTTGGTTAGTGTCTGCTCCTGTGGCCATTTTGTACCAGAGATGGACAGAAAGGTAAGGCAGGGTAGGCTTCAGAGCTTTCAGTTCAAGCCTTCTGTTTGTAGTGGGAGTCAAAGTAAGCACTGGGATGTGCAACTCCTCCATGCACAGTATTCTCTTATCCTTCACTGTCTGCCTTCACTGTGTGCACATATTAGAATCACTGTTCAAGTCACGTTTTTAGACTACTCAAGTATGGAATATAAAAATTAATAAAAAATAATCTGCCATGCTTCAAAAAGGTATTTGAAATAACTCTATGAATTTAATGTTAGGTAATGCAGAAGATGATGAAAGGCACCACTGGGGGTATAAAAGGAGGAAGAGAGTGAAAGACAAGATTAGTCAGAGAGATGGTAAATTTTAAATGTTACTTGTATTGCTAAGAATTAGAAAGCACTGAATATTTTACCAGGTTTCTTTTTTTTATTGTTTTTTACTTAATTAATTTTGTAGCCTGTTCCTTACATTGAAGGAATTGTGGTATTAAAGACAAAGGTTTAAATATGGGTACTGAAACAAATACAGCTCAAATATTTAAAACTAAGAAAAAGGTTTCTGCAACCAGAAATAAAGAACTGTATTTTCTTTTTATCACTTTGGGACCAAAATCTGCATGTTCACATAATCCTGGGGTTTTCTTCCCCTTTCTTTTAATGTCCCCATTTTTTCTGAAACTTCACAGCATTGTGCAACTGCATATCCTTTCTAGAAACACTAAAATGGAAAACCCTTCCCTGAACTCAATTAGCTATTGATAGATGAGTGCATAGATCTGTCAAATGACTTCATTTGCATTGTAGCAAGGCTTGGAGGACTTAGCTGACAGAAGGGTATCCCACTGCGAAGTGTAGAGCTGCTCAGACACAAAGGAAGAGGCCATTTCTCCCTCCAAGTTAACAATATAAATGAGAAAGATGATGGATGGAAGAAAAAAGTGTTATTCGTATTTTACAAATTAGGATCTGAAACAGTGGGTGTTGTTTGGCTTGTTTGTTTCAGCAGCAGGACATGCTGTATCAGATTGTGGTCAGTAATTTTCATCTCAACCTGCTCTGCAAATTTGCAGTTGCAGTGTATTTGTCGTGTTGTGTGATGAACTATATTGGTGAACCAATCCAGGCTGAAAATAACCTCCAAATAAAAATAATAATGCTCAAGCTGCCGTTGTTAGCAGAAGAAATGCTTGTTGAACTATATATGTGCTTAAGATAAAGGGTCTTTGTAAGAGTTATAGTACAAACCTGATTTAAGTGGTTTTAATTTTCTTAATGAATTTTAAATAAATCCATGGAGATATACTGCAGTGCTGTGAAAAGGACCTTGTCCACTGTCTTCAGAAGACTGAACTTAACATGGGAAACATAAGGACTAAGTAATAGGAAATGTTAGGAAATACAGGTTTGCAGTTTAGGAGTGGCTGTATTTTATTTATGAAGCTGTGTTGCCTGTTTATCCTCTGCCTTCTCCCATCAGTTCTCTTGTGCTGCTTGCTGCTGATGCAAATGTATGCAAGATTAGACAAATCCTGGCAGCCAGTTGATGAAAAGGCAGACGGGCCTTGCCGGGAGAGCAATTAGTCTCATTTTTGTTCTTTTTTGTTTGTTATTAGATATTTTCTCCTCCTATTCCTGAGAATAAATCATTTGGCAGACAGGTGCATCACAGGCCATTCGTGTGCCCACTGTCAGTAGTGCAGCAGGCAGGGTGGCATTATATACTGGAGTGCATTAATCAGCTAAGATCACGCAGTAGTAGCTGGACTATCACTTTTAGAAGGGAGGTCTGCAGACATTTCCATAATCAAAAGCACTTTTGTATTGTCTCTTCCTGTCCTCAAACCTTCTTACTTTAAAATGCAAGAAATAACTTTCAGCTTCAATAAAGAAATTGTCTTTCTGCTCAGCAGCAGCAATGCAGGGTGTCATTTATACCTTCTTTTTTCTCTTAGGCCCTCAAACAGCCCATTTACTTCTCTAGTTCCCAGCTGCCCATTCCCATTCAGTAGTGTCCCCCTTGCTATGCAGTGTGTGTGTTTGTGTGGCCACTTCCACGGCTTGGATTGCAAACCAAAACTATTTGAAAATACCATCTGATTTCTCACCCCTATTCCTCGCCCCCCTCCCCCCTGCCATTTATTTCTAACTTCATTAGGAATCCAGGTGTTACTTGGTTTGACACGTGCTGTGTACCACAGATTCCTGTGTGCTACATTGCTTAAAAGGTATTAAGGAAACAGTTACATTTCATCCAGGTCAGTCACCCAACCTGGTCAGCCCCACAGGGATGCAGGTGCTTGTGAAGACAGAGTGCAGGGCAGCACTGAAGGCATTGAGGCATGGGCAGAGGGCTGAAGGGCTCTCTGGTAGACTGTACTGGAGCAGGTGTGGGTGAAAAGTGCCCTTCAAGCTGTTTTTTGTCAGTGAAGTTTCAGGTACTTTCTTCAAACACTTTGGGATTTCAAAATGAAAATACAAAGGCAGGTAAATTGGACATGTGATAATTTTTTCATAATCTTAAGTAATCTTTTATACTTTATAAATTAAATCAAACTGTTAGGTTTCCAGGTTGATATCTGAGTTTACTGTCTTATTAATACATATCAATATTAATACATATTAATACATTAATACATACCTGTGTATGTACAAGTTCTCAGTTGAATAGGTATTGAAGAGTGAAATCTTAAAGCTTCAGCATCTTGGAAACTATGGAGAAAATACTCAAGTGTTGAAGAGCTAAGACAAAGGTTGAATTATATCCCAGTTTGGCACTGCTGTCTGTTTGACAGTCAGAGTATTACCTCATATTCTAGAATAACCTGGATCTTTGAAAAAGAAGTTCGGTAATTCTGTGGGGGTTTGTCATTTTTCTTATTTTTTTAAATCCCCTTCTTCAATGGAAGATGCCAGTGATGGTGGACGGTCCTATAAAACAGTTCTGGATCGCTGGAGAGAGTCACTTCTTTCTTCTACCAGCTTGTCCCAAGTCTTCCTTCATCTGTCTACACTGGATCGAAGTGTCATCTGGTCCAAGTCCATCCTCAATGCTCGTTGCAAAGTGTGTCGGAAGAAGGGCGATGCAGAAAGCATGGTGCTGTGCGATGGCTGCGACCGAGGATATCACACCTACTGCATCAGGCCCAAGCTGAAGGTACCTCAGGAAAAACAAGTGCTTCCTTTTCACACAGAACTTGAATAGTTCTTATAACTTAGTTGCATATTGCTAATGCTTTTTCTCTTGTTTTCCCCTGCTGTTTCTAGGTCATTCCTGAAGGAGATTGGTTTTGCCCAGAGTGCCGACCAAAGCAGCGCTCCAGACGCCTCTCCTCCAGACAGAGACCTTCTGTGGAAAGTGATGAAGAGACTGCTGATCAACTAGAAGGGGAAGAGGAGGCAAACTATGATGAGATGGGACAAAGTGAGGAGGAGCATTATGAAGAAGAGCAAGATGAGGACGATGAATCTCAAGAGGAGGAAGAGATAAGGTAAATAGACTTCCGTTAAAATATCAACCTGATCGTTACGTGGAGTAATTGTTCACGTAAGCATGTACCTTGAAACTCTAGTTTGAAAAAGATGTTTATTTTTAGAAAAATGGCAGCTTCTTACAAATTTGGCTCTTACCAAAGATTTTATGCTGACAAAAGCTAGGGCCACTGGACTTAGGCTAACTTTTCAAAAAAAATTAATTAAAAATTAATTAATTTAAAATTTTAACTTTGGATGTATGGGTGAGAGAAGGCCATCAGAGCTGCAGTTCTGTACAGCTGCTGTTTGAATGTAAAGTGGAGGGAATTTTAAACAGTAAAGTTTTTCTGGAGAAGACCTGGAGTTAGTTTTGTCCAGTTTTGAATTTTGGAGGACTAGATGCATACAGTATTAGAACATTAGGGAAAACAATCCATCAGAGGACACGTGACATTGGGAAGGCTTGAGGGCTAATGCAGTAGCTGTTTAAAAAAGGCCAACAAACAAACCACACCACCCTTACCCCCTGAAAAAGCCCCCAAAGCCATAACAACACCAAAACAAACAAAACCCAAACAAACAAACAACCCAAGAAAACGTCATTGAAAAACAACCAACCAAGAAACCATACACAATCAACTAAGTAATACAAAGTGATCATTTCAGTAAAAATTTTATTTGATACTCGTGCCAGCAACATAAAAATTGAAGGAAACTTTTCCAATCTCAGAGTATTTTTCTTCTTTTTGGTGCAGTCTTTTGAATTGACTGAATCAAGGTTATTTGCAGCTCTGACAGTTGAGATGCAATAGTTGGAGAGAATGTGCATATCCTTGAGGAATAAATTTATCTCTGGGATCTTCTCTCTCCCCTGTAAAGGAAGGGGAGTCTTGAGTATTAGTTATAAACCCTGACCAGAGCATATCTCTTATATGTAGCATTTTACAACTGCATTTTATTTATGATGCTGATAATAATGTTCAGAAATCCTAATAGTTAACACTTGCTGTGAGAAAGAAGTGATTTAAAGAAAATGATAGCTGGTGCTCCAGTTAATGTATTCCTATTGCACAAGGTGCAAAGGTGATCAGAATTCGGAGCATTTTTTTAAGGTATGTACTCCACATAATATTTAATTAAGAGACTGCAGAGCAGTATTTAAGGTAACGGTAATTAAGGGTGGTGGGTAATAAGGGGTGACTGACTGCATCAGGTTGCAAGCCAGCTGCTTACCAGTTCAGCCTTGAATCGCTGGGTTTTTTAAGTGCTGAATTAGAAAACTGAGAGAAAAGAGACGAATGGAATTTTGGAATAAATAAACAAAACTGTTCACTTTGTAGCCCATCAAAGCCAGGAAGATCCCAGGTCAAGTTTCCATTAAAAATGAGAGCGGCCAAACTCAACAATCCGTTCTCAAGTCAGAACAGCCAGCGTCAGGCAAGATACACTTCTCGGAGCCAGCAAATTGAATCTTCGTCAAAAATTACCAGAAGGGGTTTAAGAAACATAAAATCAGCCTCTTCAGCAGTGACAAAGCCTACTTTAAGACTTAATAGCCGGACCACTCGTCAGAGCCAAAGTTCATTACAAGCCAATGTTTTTGTGGAGTTACTCGGTCCTCGAAGAAGACGAAGAGGAAGAAAGAGTGCTGGTAACACACTGGAAAACAGCCCTTCCAACTCCCTTGGATTTAGAATTGTTGATACGCCAGACTCCAGTGAACGTCTTAGGAAGTTTCCAGTTTCTGCTTCAAAACTTTCTCTTCCTGTTGCTGAACCCAAGAGAAGAGGCAGAAAACGACAATCCACAGGTTAGAGAAATGTGTTTATCACAGCAAAATCCACGTTCTGGTCCTTGCTAAAACATTTTTTTGGTAGAGCAAGGAGACTAGAAGTGGTGGTTGAAGGCAGTTTTGCCACTTCCAATGAGAGTTTTTCTTTTGCAGTGACAGAAATTTTTTTGAAATTAAAAAATATTTACAGCCGTCTGAGATTTATCATATCCGTATTTGAAATTTCATATTTGCACACAATATACTCTATCATAAGTGAATAGAAAATTTGAAAGTGCCTTAACCCACGCAAATGCAAATATTTACTCATTGCTTTTTGGTTTTGTTTTATTAATGAATTAAACAGTGAAGAACACAGATAAAGGCAAGACAGTGAAATTGGGAATATACACTTGCAACAAGAAACTGCTGCCAGTAGAAAAATGTTGTCTGTCTGGTATAGGGCTAACGGTGTCCTTACTTGTTAAGGCAGTAGTTTGATGGTAAGAAAATACTTGGAAAGATACAATAATCTTTTAAAAACAAAGAGGACCCAGTGTGAGACTGAAGAGTGTAAAAGAGCTTGCACTCCAGTGTGGTAGCCTTGTATTCTGCATCATTTCTGTCTGTCACCATTCAGAATTTCTGAGCTTTTCCTTTAACCACCCTGCTGACTACTCTTGAAAGCAGATAAAACCACTCTGAATAGAGGTTTTGTGAAAGTTATGAGGAGGCGGCTTATTCTGTTTTTTTTTTCCTAATAGGGCTTTTCTTCAAGTGTTTAACAAATTGTTTTAAGATTGAAATCAGTGGAAAAAAGATAATTTCCAAAATTGAGGCAATGGAGGAGGCACCCAGCTAAGTCCTAGTACTTAGCATTTTGTATGACAAGAGAGACATTTTAGTAGTAAAAGACAAGACTGGAGTACAGTTAGTACTTTAGGCCAAACTACATGCCTTGTGTTTTTAAACTACAGTTTTAGTACCCCAAAATAATGGTGTTTCACTTTTAATTTCTTTTTTTTTTTTTTAGTTTTACTTGTCAGACTTTAATTCTTACCTGGTGGGATGTTTGGTTGCTTTTTTTCCAGAATCATCTCCTCCGATACTGAACAGGAGAAGTTCAGGACGTCAAGGGGGAGTCCATGAACTCTCAGCTTTTGAACAGCTCATAGTGGAACTGGTACGACATGATGACAGCTGGCCTTTCATGAAACTGGTTTCCAAAATCCAGGTAACTGACAGAATTGTAGAGGGAATAGTAATGGCTGAGAGTCTTGCCTGCTGCTACTAAACCTTGGGAATTTATAGCATGGTCCAAACAGGAGGATAGAGCTAAGCAGTGGGATTGAGGAGAACTCTTGCATTTCAGCTCAGGTATTCGGTGCCAGAAATAACTTTTACAATTGATAGGGTATTGGGAAAATTTTAAATACACTTTTCATTGGGCATTTAAAAATGTGAAATGCTTTGGTTTGAAGGAAAACCCAACCAACAAGTAGAGCACAGGACTGCTAAAGGTAAGCTTGTGGTTATTAATTGATTAGTTGAATTAGTCTTTAATTTATGCAAAGGTCTGAGAACAGACCTGCGATAAATAGTAAGATAGAAACAACTTCACGCTGATGTTAACTATAATGCAGTAAAAAGATGATTTTGTAGCTTCATTCTTAATTTACCTCTTGTTTAAATTTCAAAATACTGCATGATAAAGTGGGTACCCAAAGTAAGTGCTGCTCCAGAGGTTTTTACTACAATAACAGTTCCTAAAGCTTTCTGCAGGCTCCACTGGCTTGTCAGTTGTAAGGCACTGCTGGAACTATCCGACCCTGTCAAAGTGCCTGTCCTTTCCAAGCCCTCTGGGGCAACCCTGCACAGACATTCCTGGGGATCTAGAGTTTGGTCTTTAGGTGCTCTGTTAAAATGATCAGTGATAGCTGTTGAATGAAGATCTGAAACTCTGATTTTAGAGTCATAAATAGTTGGAAGGATTAATCTATCTGGACAATGTTGTACAAATGTGAATGAAAGAAGTAAGCATAGAGGAGGAGGAGGAGAGGAATTTTGAATGACATGGAGATTAGGGACTGCCTACTAGAGTATTGGAATTATGTTGGGAAGGGCAAGAATCTGGTGAATGCAAGGAAAGATGGAGAATTCAACTTAATTTTGATCCTGAAACTAAACAGCTAGAATTCAATGCATCTGGTTTGCCTGAATCAATCACTGAGTGATAGTCTCTGTATAGTTGGAAGGAAAAGTCCACATCTGACCCAAACTCTCTTCAACATGATAGAAATTTTGGTTTAAAATTTTAGCTGCCTTGAGGACAATGTAAAGAATACATTGAATGGTCAGTGCACAGCAAGCCAGAAAGAGAAAATTACTTTTCTTTTTAGTAATTACATAAACAGAACACCTAAAGGGAAAGGAATGAAAAATATGTCAATTTAATTCTGTTTCTCTACTAATTCTTCCTTTAGGTTCATTTGCAGGTTGCACTTGATCTATAGTAAAATTACAGGCCATAACCCAAAACATGGTTGTTTTTTGGTTTTAAAACATACATGATGGTGCGTGTGGGTATCTTTCCTTGGAGGGGGGAAGTCACGTTTGGATCAGATACCTTTTTCTTTCTTCCCCCACCCCACTTAGTGAGACAGTCACCGTAGAGTTGGTGCTTACTGGAATTCAAAATGGGAGCCAAATGATCAGCACACGTAAAGGTTAGGCAGTCCTTTTCCTCCCCTCACTCTGGGTCACGTAGATATTGTTCTGGAGTGGCAGTTTAGCTCTGGTACTTGTGTACAGTCTCCTGCTTGCAGCAGAAAGGTTCACTACCTTCTCTTCAACACAAGTAAATGGAATCTCAGAATTCTGAATGAATAGAGGTGGAGTCAAAATGGTTATTACTCATGATTAAAGAGCTTTTAACATTGTAATATATTACAAGAAAAAAAATTTTGAATATTGGAAATAATTTTGGTACTTGACAGATGGGAATAGCTGGAACAGCATGATGCTTATCTGCTCATGCAATTTTCTTACAGTTGTTCGCAGGGCATTTAGGAGTAGATTCATTTAATTGCTGGCTAATGTTTGTTGTAGTCTGCTACTTGAATGATACAAAAAAAAGAAAAAGCAGTGTCTGAAAACTAGTATTCAGTTCAGGAAATGAAGGTAGTTGTGTAGGACTCCTCTGTTTATTTAAAAACAAAACATAAATGCTTTTCACTGATACATGATTTCCTTAATGTTTTACATAGGCAGAATTTAAGCTTCCATTTGTTTGTCCATGAATCTTTTTGTTTGGATTTTTTTTTTTAGGTACCAGACTACTATGATATCATCAAAAAACCTATTGCCTTAAATATAATCCGTGAAAAAGTGAATAAATGTGAATATAAGTTAGCATGTAAGTATTATTTATTAAAAGGGGTATATTGTAGCATGTTCTCTCACTTTAAATTCTTGTCCTAAAACAGAACTGCATCAGATTATTAGAAAGCTGAAATTGTGTTTGGTTTGGGGCTTTGTGGTGTGTTCTGGTTTTTTTAAAAGAGCAGTTACTAATATTTTTTTAAATCTGTTGAACATAGTTCCTTTACTACTAACATACATGATGGATAGGTAAAAAATGGGCAGCTATGAAACTTCTAGTAATTTCTCAAGCCTTTGATGTCAGTGAGTGACACTGATGAAATAATTAGAAAAGGTACTGGTGTTCTTGTCTGATTCGTGTTTCCTGTACTGATAATCAGAGAAATTTAAGAACGCTTACATGGCACAGCACCAATACAATGTTACAAACTCGATACACATAAAGACATTTTTGTGTTGCAGCTCTGTGTAGGATCACTGTACTAATTTATTGATGTCATACTGCTTTATCACACTGTTGTCTGATGACTCAAGACATGCTAAATTAATTTATTTTATTCACTAGCTGAATTCATTGAAGATATTGAGTTGATGTTTTCGAACTGCTTTGAATACAACCCTCGTAACACAAGTGAAGCAAAAGCTGGAACTAGACTTCAGGCTTTCTTCCACATTCAGGCTCAAAAGCTTGGACTTCCGATCACATCTGGTAACGTGGACCACACCGCTCCCGCGGCGAAGAAGTCACGAATCTAACCTCTGCCTTCCAAAGGATTTTTTGAGGGAATTTATTACATTCATTAAAATGGATTGTTAAATTACACAGTCGTCATGTCTATTTAAAGCAATAACAACTGTTTAACCACCTTGAAGTGTGGCCTGCACTATATTCTCAATATAATATTAAGCACTCAGGAGAATGTAGGAAAGATTACCTTTGCTACAGTTTTATTCAGTGTCTAATAATTTTGATAGATGTACTGGATACAGTACTGGTTTACAGAGGTTTTGTACATTTTTAATACATTCATGTGTCCAGATATCTTCCAGAAGTACTTCATTTTTTCCTGCACAAAATAACCTTGTTTCATCCTCTAGATTTTGTAGGAGCTGTGGTATTGAGGGCTTTATCAACTCAGAGAAAATCTTCTGCTGTAGCACAGTTGAAGAAACTGTGTGTGTTGTTAAAACTTGTTTGAGCATATCTTCTCAACACTAATGAGTACAACTGCATATCTTTTCAAGTACTGTACCAGTGCTGGCTGGAGGTATTCGGTCTGAGTTTCTTAAGTAGATATTTATTTAGCATTCAAAGTAATTTGTGAATTTGTTTTGTATTTATAAAATTTGTACTTGGGGCAAAAAAAAAAGTCCCATAACTTTTTAAATTTTGGGGGGTGGGGTTTTGTTTGTTTGTTTGTTTATTCCCCTCTGACTTGATGATCAATCAATAAATACCTTCTTGTGTCCCTGGCAGTTCTTCTAGCAATGAGTAAATTTGCAGGACTGTACTCTTAAATTTCTACATACAACTTTGGAAGTGTACAAATAAAATGACACATTTTTTTCAAAGTATGTTGAGCTTGGACTTCCTCTTGAGTTACACTGCTACACCACCGTCCCATTAACTTAGAAGGACAACTTGCTGGAGGCAACACAGCAGAATCTGGTTCCAATATGAGTACCCCAGCCAGCACTTCGGGCAGCTGTCACCACTGTGATACCTGGTCTCTGAGGGATGCAAGTGTCCATCAGTATGTACGGAGTAATGTAAGTAGTGAAAGTTGTATGGATCTTTAATTTGGATCTCTAACAGTGTAAAACCTCATAGATTTGTTCAGTTGACCAGCAGCTTCTTTAAACTATCCTTACTATCCTTGATAGTTTTACTTTCAGTATTTATTAATTTAAATTTATTAACCTCAGTTTGAGTCAATAGTTTTAAATCAGTCCTGCCCTCTTAGAGATACGCCACACTCCAAGCAAAAAGTATGGAGTGGAAGTTGGGGGATGGGAGAGAGAGGTAGGAAAATCTGAAACATGAGGCTTGCTGCTGCAGTATCTTTTTCCCCCTGTGTTTATGCAGCTTGTGTTTAAAGGGTTAAAACCTGAATATGCTCCTAACAATTGCTTGCTATGTAGTTGTGGGCTTGCTTTGGCTGCTGTAGCACTTACTTTGCCTTAGAGGTGGCAAGAATGGGCATTCCCTTGAGCCTAGGGAATGGGTGGCAGTGGATAGGAGACTGATCAGTTCAAAGCGTTGCAATTGTGGGTTAGGGTTTTTTAAAAATAATAAAAATCTAAGAATGAGAATGGGGAGGGATGTTGTTCAGAAATGTCAGCTAATACTTCAGAGTTTCTGTGGAAGCTTTGCTGTTCAGAGCTGACATCCCTGTCCAAATTGAAGAGACAATTTTTGTTCCCACAAAAGAAATGCTCCCAGTAGGGAATGCTAAATTCTTCAAGGAATATGAGCAGCAGCAGACTTTGTTGCAGCGTATAAGTTGTACTTGATACCCCTGCATCTGTCCAGTCCCAAGAGGCTGTGAAAGTCCTGACTAGCAGCTTGCACGAACAGTTGTGCTCGTTCTTGTTCATATGAATAATCCACATTGACTTGAATATGAATACATTTTGAGGAGGGACACGGTGAGCTGAATAAGTCTATCTGTGGCAGATGTAATTTAAATAATTTCTGTCCCAAACCTGCTCCCAGCTGTTCATTCCTATCACTCTTTTTCCAAGGTTATTTTCTTCAATAGCGTCCCCTCAACAACGCAACTGTAATTTTGAGTTTGGATAGAGCAAGTGGGAACAGTCCAATCCAAATCTCTGCTTACAACAATGGTGTTTGCATGCTTGTGCTGAGCAAAGTTAGAAATTTCCCATTAAGTTTGCAAGCCTAAGGCCTCACTTACATACACTAAAGGGGAAATACAGGAATTAGTAGTCTGCTTTCAACAGCTGTGTTTAAAATACTCCTGTCTGCCGTATGTGCAGTTCAGGTGTGACTCTCTTTGGCTTTAGTGGTGCTTGCAGGCCATGAACCAAGTTCCCCAGAGCAGACTGCCTGAGCTGGTAGTTTCTTTGAAGTTTTTTTCAAACTTCAGTGATGCTTTTACTGAGCTATGTCAGGATGTCTTTTTTATGGCCATTGGAAAAAGGGGAGTTACTTATATCTTCTTTCTTGTCTTAGGGGCTGAAATATTCTTGCTCCTCATCCATCTTTCCCCCCTAACAAATGTGTGTGTTACCATGATCAGCCATCCCACCTGATCCTACCACCAGGGTAAGGCCTGTACAGTACCTTGCAGGGGCGACAAGCAAAAGTTTTTCACAAAGGTGTCGATAGGGTGAACAGCTTCCTCTTTGATTCAAACTAATGAGGCTGTACTGGCCTCTTAAAGAAAACAGGCAGTAGGCTTCTTTGAGCGTCAAGTGCAGCATCTGTCCTCTCAGCATTTTAGCAAGATGCAACAGTGAAAGTCTTGCCCTTCTTGGTAGCTCCAACAGATCTTAGCCCTGGCGTGTATCCAGACACTGCTATACCAACTGGTTTTTCTGCTGTGCAAATTCTGCCCCTTTCATTCATGTCAGAGCTGAGAAACTACCCTAGGCAATTTCTTCTGATGTTTTTTGTACCTAACTCTTTAATAGCTGTGGGACCAGTCCCTTTGGGCTCCCAACCCAAAGGATTTTCTTGTCCAGGAAACACCAGTATTTCCTAAAAAACTACTTGCTCACCTCCTGGCTGCCACAGGCTACCAAAGATGCAGAAGAGCAATCCTTTCAGTAACTGCTGGTGTAAGAAGCAGCCCTTCCTACCCAAGCAGGATGAGGCCACAGGAGAAGGTCTCTTCAAATGCTGGTTGTAGCCTTCTGTGGTGGTTGCAGTCAAGCTGATACTGGCTGTTCATGTTTAGGGGTCAACACCCCTGGGACTTCTTGTATCAAGTCCTTTCACCTGTATTAGGAGGCAGGTGATCACCTTAACTGGCATATCCAGTGTCAGATTCACCAGCTGGAACTCAATTTTTTTGGAAGCCTGTAACAATGCTGGAAAGCTTGTGTTGCTTTGGTCTGGCAGCCCACATGACAGATGTGAGCTAGCACTCTTCTTTGTGAGGCATTTGAGCTGGGGCCAGTGCCCCAGCACCCACTGCTGGATGCCTCTTTTGTGGAGGGGTGGGGTTTTAAGTACCTCGGAGAGAGCACTTTAATGTTAGTATTAACAATAAAGATGATCTTGGCAAATATGGGCATTAAAAACCAGCAAGTAGCAGCTGAAAACCCGCCTGAATGTACATTTACAGTTACAGGGGGGCGGACCCTGGACCGCCCCACTCTGCTTGCTGCAGTCACCAGCTGCCCCACAACCAGCCACCCCTGCATCTGTCAGGTCCAGCAGTGAAGAGAAGAGCCTTCCAAGGACTCGTGCAGGGAGGAGGGCTCTGGGGACACCACACTGCCCTGCCCGTGTTTCTGCTGCACGGGGAATCTAGTACTTTAGGATTTAGGAGATTACACTTGTGGTTTATGAATCATTGATGTAACCACTGAACCAACCCCTACCCTGCAGCGATCTGGTCTCTTCTCTTTGTATTCAATAAATATAGTTATCTGTTTGTATTCAATAATTATATCTAACACTGGTCACATTACCTATTGTTCATCACTGTTGTAGCTGATCGCAGCAACTCTAGATAATGCTTCCTGAGGCTAGCAAGGACTATTTCTACCCTGCAAGAGCCTTCTCACTCTAAAGAAATTGCCAGTGTCCAGGGTTTTTTTGTACATAATTTGACTGTATCTCTGAGAGATCTTTCCCTTGCACTGCTAATCTGCCTTGATCTTCACAACAGTGACATAGTCTAGTTCTGCAGAGGTGCTCCTGGTGCTTTACCCAGCTTGCTGCAAGGGGATATTCTGAGATTTCTCAGCTTGCTACCAAGTGATATATTCTTCTTCCTGCCCTTCATCAGCTACCTACTTCCCTTAATTTGGTGCTTCCTTAGACAGTGCTCTATTAAAACCTTGCCTTTGAAGTGCTCAATTGTGTGTATGTCCAGTATCAGGCCTCTGTAAAAACCCCTCAGATTCTTCTCCAGTTACCACCAATAAGAAAGCTTCCCATTTTAGGGTACTTGGGCTTGAAGATGGTGTCTGGATTAAGACTGATGCAAAAGGTAAAATAACTTGTGCTGCAAATCAGAAGAATTATGAAGACGGGTAAGTAAACTGATTACCTTGTTTCCCAGTAGGGATGCTGATGTAGCACCATCCCTAAAATATGTTTTTGTATTTGGGGATATATGTGTATGTACTTGGGCAGAGTCTGGTACTTTTAACTGCTCTAAGTCACTGACTATTAAAACAATGGTTATCATTCATGAATCATTCCTTTATAGAACTCAGAATGGCTTGGGTTAGAAGGGACCTCAAAAAATCATCTAGTTCCAGCCCTCTGCCATGGGCAGGGAACCTTCCACTAGACCAGGATGCTCAGAGCCCCATGCAACCTGGCCTTGAACACTGCCAGGGAACACTGCCACAACTTTTCTGGACAACCTGTTCCAGTGCCTCACCAACCTCACAGTGAAGAATTGCTTCCTCTCATGTAATCTAAACCTGCCCTCTGGCAGGGGGAAGCCGTTCCCCCTTGTCCTGTCACTCCATGCCCTTGTAAAAAGGCCCTCTCCAGCTTTCTTGTAGGCTCCCTTCAGGTAGTGGAAGGCATTTTGGAGTGCGTTAAAATGCACATCAATACAAGCTACACCTGAAATGTTCTTGGGGCAGAAAGCCACAGACTGCACATGTTTTCCAAAAAGTGCACTGACACTGACTTTAGGTTTGTTTCTTTGCTGTAATATATCCGTTTCCTGGGTTTGTAGTGCTTCTTTCCTGGAAAATCGCTGAAATTAATTTTAAATATATTTTCTTAGGTGCAACTAAGTCTTTAAATGTTTTTAGGTATGAAAGAAGGAAAAAAGTGTTTCCTGGGTCTCCAAAGACAGGGCTGTATGAGCTCAGAGAGGCTCTGGGTATGGCCAGCAGCCGGCCAGGCTGGAGGGGCTCAGCCCACACGATGTCCCACAGCCTTTGCCAGAGAGGGGAGAAGGCAGCAAGCTCCGGCATTCTGCCTGCGCCTCCCTGCTTGCTCACAGCGTTTATCCAGCTGTTCAGGTCACTCGCTTTTGATGAGAGAAATGTTTGATTGGGCCAAGTTTCCTACAAGGATGTTACATGACAGCATACTCTCCAAAATGCTGGCCGACGGCCATGGAGGATCAGCTTTCACTTCTTTCTTCTCTGTTGTTGTTAGTCTTTTTCCTTAGATTGTTTTCAAAGAACCATGAAAGAAAGGGTCTTTATTTGCCTAGCAGAATGCTGCTGCACCAACATCGTGTCACAGCATCGTGGTCTAGAGTTATTCTGGTTCTTGTGCTGCCTGGTTTAACTGTGCCATGTGGAGGGATTGAAAATGGCATGCTTGTCCCATAATTTCCCTTTAACAAAGTTAGAAGGAATCCTCAATAGGATTACCTTGCTCTGCTAGGGTAACACACAGTCCAGCTTCAGCTTTGTCAATTTTCTAGTCTTGTCTTACCAATTTATTTAGTATTTATATTGATAGTTCCTAGGTTAACGGTCCTATAAGAATGTATGTTACAATCTATGTACTTTCCAATTTTTGTCCTTCGAGCGCCCTACAGATGAAATTAGCTTGGAGAGGAAAGGAGTTTGAAGAGACAGGAAGTGCTTGTGGCTCAGCTGCTGTGAATCCTGTGTTCAAAATGGCAGAAATGGAAGCCGGGATGCTAAAATGTTTGAGGTTTGGATGGCAGTTCTGCATTTGACTCTGGGCAGTGGGGGCTTCATAGCTGCTTTTTGTGAGCATTCCTGTGCAGATCCCACCACCAGTCACATGCTGGGCTCTGCAGTCCTGGCACAGCTTGTGAGCGCTGCTGTCACCAGAGGACACTTCTGCACTGACCGACAGGTCCCACAATCCAGCAATGGTTATAAATATTCCTGTGCCTCAGTCATCCTAAAGCCCATCCTCAACCACCAGAAAGTGATCTCAACTCATGTATTTAGCATGTTAGGCTTAGCTAATGCTTTATTTTTAGATTGTCTGAAAAAGAAAAACTTAGGGGTTTTAAAAGGCACTATCAACTTTTTAAGCCCCATATCTTGTGAGGGGGCTTTGAACTGCTTGAATAGATTTAGATTATGCATCTTTTGTTTTCATAGTTGTTGCTTTTAAGAGGTTTCTTAGAACCAATCCTTGGGTTCAACCTTCATCGAACAGAATTTCCTTTCATTCAGATACAATACTGCAAACTGAGTCCGAGATCTGTCTGGAGCAATTTTAATAGTATTAAAACTCCAGAACCAAAAATGTCTGTCCTCTTTTTTGTCTGATCTTTAAAACTTCCAACCTAAACAGGCCATATGAATTAATCTCCACCATCTTGGCACCTTTGTCATGGCTTCCTCTGTCTCCTGGAGAGTATTTGATCCTTTACTGGTGATTCTTTTTTGTATTTAAAAGATGTCTCCTTAAATCAGACCTGCAATGTCATAGAAGTGCTGATCATGATTAGAAACAGTCCATTTTCCAAGGACATTATTCCAGCGTTATGACATAACCCCAGCAGGAAAAGAAGCACAGAGCAATGAAAGCTAGTAGCAGAATCAGGCCAAGCCTGGAAGACTTGGGATTCATGCCTGAAATCTTTGTAGAGTCTGTGTGTAATGCTGCTTTGCACTTGTCCAGGCACAGAAAACAAGGATTCCACCAGGAACCCTGGATGTCTCAGGGAGCCCATTTTTGGGGGATTTTTCTGTAAAAAAGAATACAACAAAGTTGAATCATTACACACCTTATGTGTCAGCCAGCTGCAGCAACTTGCAGGGCTGCACGCACCCATCCTAAAGGGAAAGAGCTTTGGGAAACCATCGCCACCTTTTCCTGGAGGTGCACCAGTTTAAATCGTGCCATCTGCTGAGATGGCTGACTGTATCCTAACTTTTGGCACTTGTCCTGCAAACCAGGCTGAAGCTGTTCAAGAAATGACCTTTCCAGCTGTCATGCTCATCTGCTGAGAGGAGTTGCTGCTCTGTGGCTCAACAAGTTTTCAGAAGCCTAAACAAGATGGACTCACTGTTAGGAGAGTTGTAGATATGTACTTTGGTAACATTACTGTTGTCCTTACTCCTTCTTTGTGTAAGATACTAAATATAATATAGTATAATATAATTAATGTAATATTGTGAGCAAAGAACCAATTGTTGAGCCACAACACAGAGTCAGGAAAGAAACCACACTTTTATCTCTGTTCTGATCTTTAAAAGAAACAAAAACTTCTGCTTCTGTGCTGTGGTAGGTCTGTAGAAATCCTAGCATAAGAGGCAGCAGAATGTGACTTTCTAAGCTTGGAGAGAGAAACTTGGAGACTCCCAGCATAGAGACTATCACTCAATTTGTAAGACATGGGGAAAGTGTAAAAATTGCTGAGTGCTGTTGATGCATGTGCATAGCAAAAGGACACTGCAGCAGTTAGACACATTTTGCAGGGCATACAGGAGTTACAAAGGCTTGCAGGATGAACAGTAGTTATTTCTTCTAGTGCAACAAATGTACGAACCTTTGTGAAAGTCGAATATGTGCTAATTATGTAAAGGCAATTTTTATCTTCTGTTTTTATTAATAAGACTGAGCGAAGTTTTCCTGTATTTTAGACTTTAGGGGAATTTTTTGTTCTGTTCCGCCATTATTTTCTATGTTTCTCTCACAGGAGCCATTTTTATTCCCTTTTTTTGCTGTGTTTAAATACCATCCCAAACACGATGTCATTACAACACATAACATTTTAGTTAGATCTCTCTTTCGCTGTCCATTGGCAGGCCCGTGGCTGCCCGGCGTTGTGATTCAGTGGCACGTGTGAGTTACCGGCACGGCGGGAGAGGGGGAATTCCACCCTGCACCGAAAAACACGCGGCTGCTGCTCCTCGAGCATCCCTGCCGGGCTCCGGCTGCTGCCGCTCCCTGCTGCCTCCCCCCGCCCGCTCTTCTGGCAAATGGCCATCGGGTCAGCTCGGCCAGGGGACGCGCGTGGTTGACGAGCTTTGCAAGGGGGAAAAAAAAGGAGCTTTTTCTCAGCCGCATCCCCGCACGGGCTAAAAAGAGCCCTCCTCGCCTGGCAGGGGAAGAGGCTGCTCAACCCGAGGGAAGCATGACAGCACCGGGGAGCCCGGGGAGCGCGCAGCGCGCCGCTCGCAGCGCATCCCCGCGCTGCGGCCGGGCACGGCGGGCAGCGCTCCCGCGGGGGCAGCAGCTGGCGGCG
>VZRO01001497.1:1098658-1125311 GCA_013397915.1 Daphoenositta chrysoptera | reverse complement strand
GGGCGCGGGCGGCGGGATTTCCTCCGTCCCCGCGAACAAAGCGGGGAGAGGGGCCGGCGGCGGCCCGGGGACAAAGCCGCGGCTCCCTGCGAGCCGCGCACCTGCCTCTCCTCCCCGGGCAGCCTGCGCTGGCAGCGCCCGCCTCGGCAGATGTAATTGCTGGACCGAGAGCAAGGGCGCTGCAGATGGGGTGGGTGAGCTCGCTCGCTCGCTCGCAGTGGGGTTTGCTAAATTATTTTCATTTTGCCTTGAGCTCCCCGTTTGCCCTGCCGGTGTTTTGTTTCCTTGCTGCTTCGGGCTCGTGTTTTGAACGGCTTGCGAGCCGTATGGGGAGCTGTACAGTTGTAATTGGTGTTTTTATATGAACGGAGAGCAGTCAAACAATACTCCCGCAGCAGTATGAAGTAAAATTCCGGAGTTCTTAAGGCGCGGTGTTGAAGCTGACACAATGCAGAAAACATTTCTGCTGCTTGTAGAGCCTTACCTCACCCAGCAAAATGAGAGTCATGACAGTGCTGGATGTGAGCTGCTGCGGTAGCGTTTGTTCTACGAAAAAAACCCCAAACCAACAAAAAACAGCCCACCAAAACCCCACCCCCTCCTATCCCAACTGAAAATTACAAACTCCTCTCCTGTGTTCAGTTCCTACCCCCTCATCACTCCCTCTTCCCCTCCCCCCAAATAAGCCAAATGCATGATAAGGTAAAGTGTTTCAGTAGTACAGTCGTGTGACTAGTTGTATGAAACTGCTATCCAGAATTGCAGCAGAAGATGCTGAGATCTACAACTAGAAACTACTGATTTTACTCTTCCTTTATGTCTTCTACTCCAGTCCCACAAATATTAGTAAATTCATAGTGTGTTCAGGTTGAGTATAGTATTTTTATTCTTACGGGGGCAGGCAGACTTCTTTATCTAGCTCTGTGGGCTATCATCTTTTTCTAGTGAGTGTTAATTTTTGCTGTTTAAGTTGTTCCTTTGATCTTATTTTACAGGCTTCTGGAGTAACAGTGAATGATGAAGTCATAAAGGTTTTTAATGACATGAAAGTAAGGAAATCTTCAACCCCAGAAGAGATTAAAAAAAGAAAGAAAGCTGTTCTCTTCTGCTTAAGTGATGACAAAAAACAAATAATTGTAGAGGAGTCAAAGCAGATACTGGTTGGTGACATTGGTGATACTGTGGAGGACCCCTATACAGCCTTTGTGAAGTTGCTACCTTTGAATGATTGCCGATATGCTTTGTATGATGCCACATATGAGACAAAGGAATCTAAGAAAGAAGACCTGGTATTTATATTCTGGTGTGTGAAAGCAAAGCTTGCTGTTAAAATTGAATATTCTGGAGCTGCCACTGGATGATTTAATAACTGTTCTGTTGTGGCTTTCTTTTTTCTTTAAAGGGCTCCTGAAAGTGCACCTTTAAAAAGCAAGATGATCTACGCAAGCTCTAAAGATGCCATTAAAAAGAAATTTACAGGTATGGACCTGAAAATGTTTTTCTCCTTAATTACAATGCCATTTAGATGTTGAGGTTCTCACAAGCACATTGTTGTCCATCTGTCTTTCAGGTATTAAACATGAGTGGCAAGTAAATGGTTTGGATGATATTAAGGACCGTTCAACACTTGGAGAGAAATTGGGAGGCAACGTGGTAGTTTCACTTGAAGGAAAACCCTTATAAAAAGACAGACAAGTGCCATCTGGATCTAAGGAGCTTCCATTTCTGCAGCTCGTTCAATTGGAATAGTATTAGTCTCCCCATCCCCTCCCCTCCTCAAAAAATAAGACCCTTCCCCACCGCCCTGAAGGAGATGTCATTGTTAAGCAGTCTACCAGTGATTGCCATTAGACTGTTTAATCCTGGTAGTTTTATGTAGGATTCAAGGAATGCTTTCACGTCATACTCTTGGCCAAAACTGACGTTGCAGGCATTCCTTGCAACATGTACAATGAATGTGATAGTTAATGTAAATAGTCTAGCAGACAGCAAAGGGTAAGCTAATTGAATGCCTTGAAAGTATTGTCCACTGGTCGGATGGTAGACTCTCTACAGTATTACTTACAGTTGCACTTGATTGCAGTTCCATGAGGCTCTTGTGCATTCATACACCTCACCTGCCTTGACAAGCCTATTTTTGTGACATGGCAGCACACAACACTATGCATTTAAAGCACTTTTTTGTAATATGTTTGACCCGCCCCCCCCAAGGAATGCCAATTAAGTTGCTGTAACTGTGTCATCAAATTATTGTAGTACCTCAGTTTCATTCCTGTTACATGCATATCTTTATAAATGAAGTAGCTGTTACGATGCCTTTCGTTTTCCATTGAATGTACACTACTGAACAGGAGTAGAAGTTATCTGTTTACCATATGAGTCTTGAAACACTAAAGTTTTGTAAAACATCAGTCATGGTGGCAATTTCTGTATTAAAAAGAGCCTTAAATGGAACATTGTTTTTTGAGATCAAAAACAGGCCACGTTGCAATAAAACTTGTGGCTTATTACAGAACGTTGCCTTGTTTTCATTGGAAAATAATAGTTTTTAAGTGTTTAAGCGTATTTCAAATAACTTCTGTGGAAAGTATTGTAAAGGTAAACAATCATTAATCTCATCTTGAATAATGCAAGTTTTTAATACTGACTTAGGCACTGCTTTACAATACTTTGTGGCTCTGTTCTGGCCGTTTGATAAAGGACCTGCTCCTAGTTTACCATAAAGTAAAGAAGCTACCACTACTGGAGACCATTAGTTCCATGAAACACTTGTGTCAGAAACTTAAAAAATACGAAGTAATTAACCATGCAGTGTGTTTCATACCTGAATGTTCTTAAAGTTCTACATGCCAGAGTAAAACCTTGCACGAGTTTTTACAGCTCGCCGTCCTTCTCGGTAAGATGATGTGTAAGGACAGCTACGTGCAGAACAGGAAGCTGGGAAATAATCTTTGTTTCTGGAGTGTTGCAGTTAGACCGACTCAGTACAGGAATTAGCCTAAATGAACTGTTCTACTTGTTGGCTTCTATGTAAATAGAACTGGAAAGTGTTTGCCACTACTGAGGCTTGCATAGGGGACGTGTTTTGGCTGGGAGCCAAATAATGCGCTCCTTATAGAGAATTTGATCTGCTCTGTGTGAGCAATCCTCCGTTAGCCAGAGCTATTTATGGCAAACACATGCTTTTGTATCTTGTCATCGTTATCCACAAATGGCAAAACTGGACATGATTCTCCTGGTATGCATAAAGGAGCGCTGTTAGGCAGCCACTGGCAGCTGAACTGTACATGCTGCTAGAAGGAATGCTCTTTTATCATTACCTTATTTTAAAAAGTTGGTAGAGTAGAACTGTGGAGCTTTTAAATACGGGCTCTTTATGTTCAGTCCATAGCCCTTTTTCAACAAGGAAGGAGATAATAATCCAAATACTTTCTCTCTTTTTTTTTTCCTGCAATACTTTCAGTAACCTAGTGGTACTGTGTTTAGCCTCTCTTGTCCTGTAGAACTTTAAGACTTTATTTCAGGCTTCTGGCTGTCCCTATGACTTGCACACCTCATTGTGTTAGCTGTTCTAGGTAGACTAAACTTTATTAGAATTTAACTAAAAAGGCATGATGACCACTGAATTACTAAGTGTATTAATGAGTCTTGGTTTTGTTCTACAAAACTCTCCTTTCAGGTACCTTTTAAGGTTGCGAAGTAACTGATGGTATGCATGTTGTCTAGATAAAAAAAAAAACCCACAACTTTTATTCCTCAAAACAGTCTATTTCTGATCATTCATGTTGTATGCAAAGCCCAGTTTAATGTAAAGATCTTTGTGCTTTATGTTTGACTTGAGTTCAGTACAGTAAAATGAAATTATCTTTTAACTGATTTTTCACACGGAATAAATTGTTTCTTTAGAAAAAGCCAAAATGGAAAATGTTAAATTTTAATAAACCATTTGAATTTTCATTTTAGACAGTAAGCTTTTTTTAAGGAGTACTGTGTTTAAATTTATTGTTTGTCTCTGCTGCAGTCTGGAAAAATGTCTGTGGCTTCTTAGTTGAATATTATAGGTTCCTTTTTTTTTTTTTTTTTTTTTTAACTAGCTTAGGTGTATATTCACTCAGTCCAACTAGCTATAAAATTGAAGCACAAACTGTATTTATGTAAGATTCCTACCAAATTAAAGTTTTGGATCCAAAAGGATCAGCCTGCCTTCAGTTTGTTCTTGAAATGAATGACTGACTGACTGACTGACTGATGCGAGGTCCAATTCAGATGGCTTGCTTTTAAAAAAAAACAACAAAAAACAAAAAAACAAAAACCAATAAAGTGCTACAGAACTGTTACTGTTTGAATTATAAAACAAATGAGAGACAGCTGGCATCTGTTCCAAAATGGTTTGTCAGCTGTTGTTTTCTGTCATTATGCAAAATGGTGAGGGCCTCATTGTGATCGAGAAGTGGAGGAAAATCCTCTCAAGTTGAGTATCTTCTGTGTATCTCCGTGTAGACGTGACTCTTGGATATCTTGGCTTCAGTTATTATATTGATAAAGAAATGTTAAATAAATTTTTCATGAGAGTAGCTTGTGCAGAAATGGCATTTTTCTTCTAAAAAAATACTTCAAAGCAGTTTTGTTTGATTTGGTAAATCCTGGAAGAGGTATAGATAAATGTGTTTGGTTTCTCTGAAAAGGGAAATCAACCCAAGACCAGAGTGTGTGAGGTTTATACTTGTGGTGATTTTAGAAGTGCAAAGTTTAAATTTATATGCACTTGAGTGTAAGAATCACTCCTTGTCTGATCATGAAGTGGAGTTTGAGTATGCTCAGTTAAAACCCAAAGTGTTTCTCTAAGTGGAAGAGTTTTCCTGCTCTACCATTCCCTCAGAACGAGTGATGGAATACAACAATTGCCACAATTTGATTTTAAGCTTTACTCTCTTATGCCAATTCCAGTATAAACCAAATTTTCATGTCTGCCTATTTTTTATAAACTTCTGTAAGTTCCCTTTAGTTTGTGGTGGTGAGTTAATGATTGTAGAGTGAAAACACAGCACTAATGGTGGATCAAAGATCATCAATGTAGCACCTGTCTCTGAGTATTGAATTTCTTTGAAATATTTCTGATTTTGAAAACCTGGTATAAATAAAATTAATTTAAATGTCTTCAGTTGTTGAGTTTGTTTGTGTGCTAGACAGCACCTACACTAATCACTTTGTTGTGGTCTTTGGACTGGGAGCAGCCCAGATACTATGAAAGAAGAAGGTGTGGAATACCTGGAATTTTGTAACAGGTTTCATCTGCTACTTACTCAGTTCAAAATCCAACTGTAGCAAAAGCCGGCACCAGTTGCTCTGGAGATGGGTATAAAGAAATTTTTAGTGGGTTGGTTGTAGATAACCTTTTTCTTTTGTTGGATCCCAGCTGATGTGTTCAGAAAATTAGATGGCTTTTATGTAGCAAATGTAGCAAAAAAAGTATGTTTACACTGGGTAGTCATTTCTAATACAGGGAAGAAAGTGAACTGATGCAGTGTGAAAAAGTTGACTCCATGAAGAAAGATCAAAATACCGTTTTGGTATCAGTGGCATCTCTCTTGTTAATACAAAATTTCTTGGATCTAGGAATATGTTATCTGGAAGAGTTAATTTTGTGAACAAAGCTGTCAAAAAACAGCATCTTTGGATTCTCTGGAGAGGGCAGACTTTTACAATGTACATTAAAAAACCCTTTACTGTTTACCTAACATAAGCCTTCTCTGTGGCTGTGGGGAACATACCTGAGAATATGGATTAAAAAAAGGATGAAAGGTCCCATTCTGAAGTTTTATAATAAAAATTACTGTTGAGTTAAAAAATGTTCTATTCTTACTAAATTCATCTCTAGTGCTTGACCCTATTGAATTTGGACATTTCTCTGCCTCACCTCCCATGCTGTTAAATCTACAGTAATCCTGTACATCTTACTTTTCCTTGCATTACTTATCTATGCATTGTACTAGTAACATTTGAAAAATAAATACAACAGTAAAAATAAAATCTTTTCATAGGAAGTTCAAACAGGTAACATAATTTTTGTTCGTTTGATGATTTCATAGAATTGCCTTTTTACATTGTAAAGCTTAGAGAAAAAATGTGCTAATTGGAGGTACTGAAAGTAATTTTGACATTCCTAAGATTCTGTGATTGTCTTTTTAATACCTCATTGTCGGTTAATGTTTCTGTTGTCAGCTTTGCTTCATAGTTGCTTAGAAAACTAATGATTGGAAAAGAAACTTGAAGGTGCTGCTGATTATTTTTAGAAGTTTCTAAGTGTCAATTCGGATTATAATATACAAACTTTAATTTCCCACTGCTAGCCTAAGTTTTATTCTTGTGTGTAGAGACTTAAAAATGTATGTGTAATCATGCCTCTCCTCTTCCACCTCTTTATTTTTAAAAACAGCTGTGTCACTGCAAATCCCTACCATCTGCCCACCATCCTCTGTAAAGGTTTACAGACAATCTCCACTTGCACCTTTCAGTATCTATTTTCTCCCTCTCTTGTTTGTGATTGTAGGAGTTTGATTTAGAAAAACTAACCACTGTAATATTGTGCTCCTCGAAAGCTTTTCTATTATGCAGAAAGTTAAAAGCATCAGTTTGTCTCTGGTGAGCACAGCTGCAGGGTGTACATTGGCTTGAAAAAAGAGATGTGATTTTGAGAACCAGTTTAGAGAGCCTTATTTGTGTCTGCTTCCTCTTAGTGGCAGCACTGCTTTCATCTGTGACCTTCTATTAAAGCTGATGTGAGAGCTAAGCTTTTCTTCCATTTTGGCTGTTTCAACAGAAAATGGAATGTGCTTGTAGCAAACAAGGTGCAGAGAAGCAGAGAAGGTTTAGAAGCAGCAGTTTTTCACAGAGACCTGTACATCTGGTGGGGGGAAAGGGTACAGCAGAGGATTTGTTTCCTTTTAATTTCAGTAGGAGCTTGCAGCTGTAATGACTGGGCTTATGTTATCTTTTGCTGTGCCTGAACATACTGATTCCACAGTCTCAACTGTTTCAATGCTTTCATGCAATGAAATGTGAACACACAGCTCTTTATCAGTGAAATGTGGTTTACTCCTACAAAAGTGAAGCCCTGGTACAACAGTGCTCTTGGTTAGCCATGTCATATGGAGAGATGCACCTAAGCTGCATTTGAACAATCCTTAAAAAATATGTGAGTTTTGATTACACATAATACAATAATTAGGCTATTACATGGGGACTGAGGATGAACAGCTGTAGTTCTTAATTAGGTGACTGCAAGTGACAAATATAATTCATGGTCATGTTTTTGAACCTTAGCTCTGTTATTTAAGCATGACTTACAGATGAAACACTTCCCAGTCCACAGAATTCATTGCCTGCATAAATTCTTTTAAGAAGCAGTAGCATAATTTTAGCTCTTCACTGAATACACTGATGCAGAATCTGTCACCTGGGGGTTTTTAGCCGTCTGCTTGACAAATTCCTTTTGTAGTACTGCATTATTTTTCTGCATCCATACTTCAAAATCAGTTCCCAGAACTCTCCTTCCAAGTAACCAGAATTCCTAAACAATATTTATTCTGTGTGACTAAAGTAGAAAGGCATCTTGTAGAACACCCATAGGAAACAAATGCATGGTATTAGCCTGCATGGCCACTGAACACGTTTGGCCCTGCATGCCATCTCTGACTGTTGGGTTATTCTGATGAAAGGTCAGCTCATTCGGGTTTGTGTGGAATAGCCCAACACAGAAAATCTGTGGAAACAGGAAAGAATTTAAAGTTTTAATTTTGCTCAGATAAAGACTTTATGAGCTGGGTGTGATAACCAATGTTTATTTTTGTCTTTTTACCTGTCCTGACAAAAACACCTGGCTTTGATTCTAGCCAGTTTTATCGATTCATTCAACAGGTGCAATGGTTGGAAGTATCTTCAGAACAAGCTATTTTTAGATATATAACCTTTTGATAATTTTGGCAATTGCTTTGATCTCATTATTTTAATTCAGCCACTTCAACTCCATGACAATTTTAACTGCCTAGAGTTCAGCATTGCCAATATAATCTCGTAACACAGCTTGAGGAACATTCAACAGTAGTCATCATCAAAATTAGTTATAATATAAATCCATTTTATTTATTTGTTTTATTGTGCTAGTCTCAGTTTTGCAAGTAGGATGACAACTCTCTTAAAGGCAGGTGGTCTTCCAGGGAGTTTCTGACTGAACACCTGCCATAGATCTCTGTGTAAGATTGAAGAAGTGTTGAAGCATTCATACCAAAGCAGTTTGCTTTGCTTTCTTGCATAGCTGGATGAATTTCCTCTCCTGGAAGATGTTGAGGTCATTGTGGTATCAATGTTTAAAGTATTTCACCTTCTATTTCTGAATAGAATGGATGGACTGCAATTACAGCTTTTTCTTAGGTTAGTACAGTCAAGGATCACAACTATGAATTTCATTTTTTTCCTGATTGTCAGCAGGGAGAAAAGAACGTGTCTCTTCCCACTGTGTAGCATAAGGCCAAAATTCAGCACTGCAATTACATGCAGGCATCATAACTGTGTTCAGGTATTGTACCTGCAAGTACAAAATGTGACCTTGTCAAATGAGTTGTGCGTCGTCTTGGAAAACTCCAGAAAAGACCTATGGTAAGAGAAAATACAAGGTTGAGATACTTCCAGTAATTGCTTTGTGCACTTCAGATTCAAGAAGCATGTGGCTGGCTCTGTGTTTATCTGCAGTTATTTTGTGCACAAAGTAATAATGACACATAAATATATATTTAACACTAATGGTAATTCAGAATCTTATGTTAATTTAACAGCTGTTTTCTATGAAAATGAGTGAGATTGTCTCTGGTTTTTTGGGGTTTTTTTCAAGCAATGGTGTTAATAACCTGTTTATCTGCTGTAATAGCAAACTGTGAAAATGTGAGAAGAGTTATTTCTCTTTGCATACGTTGTGTGCAAATACAGATCCCCTCAGTTTCTTCTTAAAATAGTGTTTGGATCAGATTCAATGGTTAATGGACAAGAATATAGGATTTTTGTAAGTCACATTTTACAGTATTAATGTGAACATGCATATGTTTTTTGAGCTATGAGATAAAAACTTTTAATTACAAAAGGGCATATTTTGGATAAAAAATTAATAACTTTTTTAAGCTTATATTTTCCTCTGCTATCAGTTTACTTTTTATTCCTTAAGTTACCCATTAGGATCTGTTTTTTCTTTCTTGTTAGTTTTTTGGTTTTGGTGTTCTCACTTTCCCCACACTGCATCATGTTTCAGCCTAATACAGGCTGGATTAAATTGTTATTAAAGGAAGAAGGTATTATGTATGTAACGTATATGGTTTCTGTAGGAAAGAGTAAACTGTTTGCTTGACCCAGTTTTATGGAGCCATTTCTTTCCACAGAGATGGGATCATAGTTAAGGAAGAGGGACAAATGGGTTTGCTGAGAGTATTCAGCAGCACTCAGTGGGAATGAGATTATTATTGTAGTGCTTAATCCTGAAATAATCATACACCATCTCATCAACCTTGCATCAGCATCTGAGAGAGATAAATATTCTAGCTACTTTGTGATATTTGTCTGAGATAATTTTCTATTATTATAAACTTGGAGCTCTCCAGATAAATATAGAATGTTTCCACCTGTGATCAATGTTTTGATGTTTTCACAACTATATGTTGTGTCTTTTAAAAGATGATTTTCAACTAGTGGAAATGTATTTCTGAAGAAATACGTATTTTATGGGTCTGAAAATTAAAATGAAGGTTATAGAAGCAACCACTTCACTTAATCTTTTTGGGGGAATTTCTATAATGTTACCAGGCTCGCTTTTCCATCTATTGGGCACAGTATAGAAAAATGCACAGAAAGGCTGTTATGGTAACATAGTATCTGTTAATAGTATCGTTTAATGGTAGTGAAGTTACAAGTCATGCTGAATGTTAAAGGAATAAAAAATATTCTCAGATTAGAATTTTACTTTTCATAGACAGTAACATTTAGTTTCCTTTGAACAGGTGTAAGTGTCCTGCCGTGTCTTTATTTCCTTAAAGACGAAAATGACAAACCCAAGCATTTCCCCTGTCTTTGATTTGCTCTAAGTGTCCCATCTCCTCCAAAGCACTTTCCCCCTTCTGCCCTGCATGCAGATATTGCTCACCTACTTCCTCTAATCCTCTTATTTACCTCATTTACCTCAGTTTCACTTCCTTTCATCACCTTTTTTCTCCCTGCTAGTTCTGATTTTTCTCTGGTCCTGTTCCTTCATATTAGAAGTCTTTATCATAAACAGAGAGAACACAAGAAAAAAAAAAAGCACACAAACCAAACCACTTTTGATCCATTTACTGTTATCTTTTATTAAAAATATGAATCCTTATGAAAAAATTATTCAAACTGTAAACCTGCCTACAGTTTACCAAAGTGTCAAACAGTTTGAAATACTCTCTGTCCACAGGATTTAACTCAGAAATCCAGACTGCACCACTTAGATGGGAAATTGCCATATTGGGTTATTTTATGCTCTCCTCAGTGCCAGAAGCATGAACTCTCCTTTTTTTGCAATCATTAAAGCATCTGATTTCAGCTGTTAACTTCCATGGAAGTGGTTAAATACTTACAGTGTGAGGAAATGTTACACACGCATGAATTTATGATACATTGAAAACCGAAGCTGTAGAAATAGTGTGAAATAAACTGTGTATCAACACAGAAGCTGGAAGTTAATTGCACAGCTCACTCATTCATCGCCAAATGCACTGTTTCCTAGTAAAATCAAGAAAATCTCAGTATTATAAAATGTATAGAAAACTGCTACAAGAATTAGAGGCCATATGACAATATTACATGTTTAAAAAGTTAGATTCAACAAATTTACAAGTAACCTTTTGTATAATCAGAAGTTATATTAATACAATACCTTTTAAGAGTTTTCATCTGCTTCCTTTTTTGGAACCTTGTATTAGGCTTATTCATCTCCTTGGGGCTTTTCTCCGCAGTCAGGAGCACTAGAAATTGACAGCATTGCATTAACGATTTGTTTCCTTTTCCTGATCTTAAAAAGAAAAAAAATGTCTGATGAAGAGATATATGAAGCAGAGCCATCTGAGGGTGCTATTTGACAATGTAATGAAAGCACTCTAATGACAGGAGTGGGGTAAGAGGGGGATTCCTGCAGATCCTGGGCTGAATGCCCCCTCTCTTTTCTGGTGCTTGTATCTGCCTGATCAGGCAGTGAATTTAGGAATCTACACTCCTCACTTACTTTGGAAAAGTTTTTTCTTTTGCTTGTTTAGGGAGGCACAATGCCTGAAATGTTTTAGATGTTTCTGAGAATTGCCTTGGTCAGCAGCTGGTATGCAGGGTGTCCATGGAGAAGCTGAACTGAGTGTTCATTGAGGGGCTGGAGCGTGTCCAGAAAAGGGCAACGGAGCTGGGGAAGGGTCCCGAGCACAAATCTGATGAGGAGCTGCTGAGGGAGCTGGGGTTGTTCAACCTGGAGAAAAGGAGACTCAGGGGAGACCTTATCACTCTCTCTAAGTACCTGGAAAGAGGTTGTAGCCAGGTGGGAGTGGGTCTCTTCTCCCAAGTAACAGGACTAGAGGAAATGACCTCAGATTGCAGCAGGGGAGGTTTAAACTGGATATTATGAAAACTTTCTTCACCAAAAGGGTTGACAAGCACTTCAACACACTGCCCAGGGAAGTGGTGGGCTCACCATCCCTGGAGGTAGTTGAAAGATGTGTAGATTTGGTACTTGGGGATGTGGTTTAATGGTTTAGTGGTGGACTTGACATTGCTGGGTTAACGGCTGGAATCAATGATTTTAATCCCTTCCAACTCAGCATATTCTATGATTCTATAAATGATTTTATGATTCATGACAGCCACCATGCTCCTGCATGTTGCTCAGTGTATTTCCAGGTGATATCAGGCTCCTGTGTTACATACATCTTGTACAGTAAGTCCAGTGCTTCTCAGAAGAATTGGACATTCTCTGTCCATATATCACACAGCTGATGTGTACACTCACAGTGTATTCAACAAAGATCAGAAGCATCAGATGTTTGGGTCCCTGGTAGGTAATGAATGATTCTGACACCATCATGTTGTGTCTTAGCTGGCAAACCTAGGGCAAAAATCTGGAAAACCCAATGATCACTGGCATCTCAGCTTCTTGTTACGCCCATACTTTAAACTGTGTATTCTTCAGCACTCTGACTCCTGAAGAGCAGTGGTGAAATCCAGTCCATCAACTCTCAGCTGCTGATCATGCAGGACAAAACATGTAAAGGCATTTTGGTGTTTAATTTGAGATGAAATTCAGAGTTACACTACATCAGACACGTGCATGCCTGACTCCAGCTCTTGCTTCCTCCCTTCACTCCTTTAACAGTATTCTGACCACCCTTCCCCCCTGAAGATCCATGATATGAATTAACTGAATTCCTCAGATTCTGAAGTTCTGACTGCAAGCTTTCAGAGACTGGGAATCCTGCCATGCCATAGTATTCTGAAGGGTGTAGGCAAGCATGCTCTGTGTCCAGTGCAGTCACCGAGCTTTTAATATCTAAGCTCCAGCACTTCTAGAGAGTTTGGGTTTTGCTTTTTTCTTTTAATTAATGAGAAAAACTTTGTTTTTTCCGCTTCATCTTCCTGTTAGCATTCCAGGTGAGTTGTATCTAGTGGTGTTTTAAGTGGAAAAGTAAACTAGGAATTTACGATAGACTAATTAGAAAACAAAAATAATAGGCAAAATAGCTCATCTCATATGTATTTGGAATTCAACCAGGACATGTATATGCTAAATATATATGAAGTTGGAGGGGGTTTTTGTCAGGATTGGTGTAATCCAGGCATAATTAGGTGTAGCTCCATTAAAATCAGCAGAAGTTAGAAATGCTTATTAGTTCATTACTGTCTGTAATCATTAGAACAGTATGTTAATGGCAGCAGGGAAATGTGCTGGGTGTGCAGTAGATGAAGCCAAACATTTTACCAGCATTATGCATATTTCAGAGCATGCAACACAGATTTGCAGTTTTAGACAACAAAGAGGACTGAAAAGTGATGGGTCTCAATACATACAAGAAATGTAGGCATGATTCTTTTCATCAAAAAGTTATTCTAAATATGCATTATTAATTTAACCTAATAGCACACACTTTTTATATGTATCAAATGCAATGATAAATGCTGTTGTTTTTTCATGTGGCCATTTATATCTATTATAGCCTTTTTTGGATCAGCACCTATGTACTGTCTCTTTGTATTCTTGGTATGCCCACAGAAGAACTCCTCATTTTTGTGAATTTAAGTTCAGAAAACTGTATTAACACCCGGGGCCATTTGTAAGGCAGAATCTGGTCTCTCCTGTCTCAGTCTCCCCAGCGGCCCAGTGTAGTAAGGGCACTTTAAATGTGACTAGCACAAACTGACAGCACTAGATTCAGCAGAAACAATGCACAGCCCAGTCTTATTGCCATATTAATTAATAAATGGGTGAGTTCCCTCCATTTTTTATACAAAACTGTAAGAAAAAACATTAGAAAATCTACCCATTATGGAAGAAACCTTAATTCATCTCTCTTGTGACTAGTTATGGTTCTAATTCACATGTTAGTGCCCTAACTAGGTCTGAGGACTCCAGTCTCTTTGCACTGCAGGTTAGGGGTTTCACTGGTGTTCCTGTGTGACAGCCTGGTCTGATGGCCAAGACTTACCCTTTGATACTGCCAAGGTACAAATCAGTGCTTTAACACACCCTCACACTGAATGCAGCATAACTTTACATCTTGAAGGACACAGGTTACTGGTCAGTATCTAGTTTGCCCGGTTTTTCCCTCCAGAACTGTACAAATGTTCTATGTTAGTTAGTGACTAGGGAGCAGACATCTAGAAATCAGACACACTGATGTCTTATCATCATATCTAGCTCACTTTGCACTTCGTAGATTCAGCTCTTACAGATCATAACATGAAGATCTCCAATCTAACATGTGCCTTACTCATGTTGTTTGTCTGTTTATTACTTCTCTTTAATAAGCCAGTTGGGTTTTTTTTAAGAATCTGATTCAGTTGTCAGAACAATTCTTTATTCGTTTTGATGGCTTAACATCACTGTGAATTTAATTTAATTCCTTCAGGAATCATCTCCCGATCACTGTCTTTGATCAGAACTAAACGTGTTTTTCTCAGCCTAAGCTCCAATGGTGAGATTCCAAGAAATATTTCCATGCACTCATAATCTGGGAAGTGAGACTGACATCCATGTAAGTTATTTCTATAAAAATCAGTTACTGCTGTAAATACAGCCCTCCACATGTTGCCAGGGCTTGCAGAATGGACTCACAGAACAGGTCAAAGCTGCTTGGTTCACTCCTTCTCACATGGGAATTGCTTGGTCTTGGGCACTGCTGAAGGACAGGGCTGCCACAGCCAAAGGTACACAGGTTCACAAAGGTACCCATATTCCAGCCATATGGTGTTCCACAGTGCCCAAAATGTCTGCAAGTCTGACCCCAGAGCTCCATACCTGCACATGTGGTACAGGTCAGGACTCCATGCAGTGCATGTGAAAGTTTGCACATCGTTTTTCTATGCAAATCTGCCTGACAGGGAATAGAGAATCTGATCCCATCCAACGGGGCTTTCACTCCAATCACTGCAATCGAGCCATATTGCCCCTCTTCATTCCCCCTTCCCTTAAATGTAACAAGTGCAACTTAAATTTCTTTTTCTTTCTACTACTATGATGGACATGATGTTCCAGAATCCTGCTTTGATGCCTTAAGGCCTTATTTTAATACCAGCCTAAATATATTCTTGGGTATTTTATTTTGTACCTGTATTGTTCTTTATTTAGAATACCCCTCCCTTCCCTGTTTTTTTTAATCCTCTGGTGTTACAGTCCCTTCTTTTATATGCTCACACCAAGATATTTCCAGTAAGATAGCCTTCTTCATCCCCTTCATTGTTCTAGCAGCACCTCCTGGTACCTGAATCTATCTTTTCTGGACACATTTGACCAGGCCTTAGCACTACAGGTTATGAAGATATTAATGCATTGCTTTCTCTGCATCACAGCATCCTCTGCCTTCTTCCATAGAAGTCTGATTATACCACGTGACTGGTATATCTAATTCTCTTTTCTCCTCTGCTCTTGTAGGAATTTCTCCTGGCCCATTAAGACCATCACTTTGCATTATTCACTAAAAATTCCATCCAGTTGCTGTTACTGCAGTCCTCAAGGTTGTGAAGGTCTTCCTGCATGATACTCCAACCCTCTTCTGTATCAGAGGTACCCTCCAGTTTTTTGTTTCAGCAGATTTCACTTGCTCATTTGCCTCCTATTTTTTGTGTCAAGGTCATTAATGAGAAGATTAAATAACATTGTTCCCAAAGTGAATCTAGGAAACTCCATCAATAATTCCCCTCTCTCCTGACAGAAGACTCCTCTTCAGTCAGTTTCTGACATGCTTTACAGTTCATATGTTAGCCTTGATTTCCATCTTAATTAATATTATACAAAATACTTTCAGGAGTTCAGCAACATTAGGTCTAGAGTCTATGTCTGTAAAGAACACAAAATCATTTTATCAAATAAATATGTCAAACAAGTCTAGAATAACTTATCTGTGACAAGTGGGTACTTTTATCCTACTTCTGATCCTTCTTTATCTTTTATTATGTTCCCCTTCCAAATGTGTCATAAAATCCGGATTATTATTCACCTCAGAGATACATGGTTTGGCAGCTGCATAGTTCATTTACTCTCTTTCTTGGTTAAATTTAAAAATAATATTAAGAGATTGATATATCACTTCTATTGTTAATGAATTAAGCCTCAAATATTTGGTACTTCATTTAAAATGAAAATACTAGAATTAGAACAAATCAAGTTATTTTCTAATATTTTGTTAATAATTATTAAACAGTGTCTCAGAAATGTACAAAAAGGGGAAATACGAAAACAATGAAACAGTTATAAATGTTATTGTGGATAGCATTCACAAATTCTGTAAACATCACATGGCCAACTTTCAATTAAGGAGCACGCTGTTATCTCACTGTGGAGCCCTACATGACTGCCTTGCCGCCCAATATGAATCAATCAGACTCAGCTGTGACATTGCACATCCTTAAAATAAATTTCAGCATGGATGTGTTTTAGATTCAGAACCAGATGTAAACTGCAGGTGACCCGAAGAGGAGGGGGTTAGAAGAATTGGTAGAACCTTAGGATGGGACTTAAGCTGAAAACGCGTAGATTTAACAAAGAGCCTTACTGAACCTGATTGAACTTTACTTGCTCTTGTAATTTGATTTAGTTCATCACAAAGTTTACAAGCCACACACAATCACATCTCAAAAGCAGCCAAAACATTTTATGATTCATGTGGAAATCAGAGACCTGTACTGTAGGGCATTGGTTCAGAGGCATTGCAGAGGGAAGAGTGTCACCACTGAACCACCAGTACAGCACATTTTGGTGTTCTTTCCCATAAGCTTGTCCCACAGGTACTGACTTGGTGTAACTCAGTTTTGGTTTGTCTGCAGGATTTGATACAATATTGTACCACTACAGAACACTGGTGTGTTTTATGGATCAGAAATTAATGTGCACACTGAGATAAAGTAATCATGATTAAGCAAAATTTTTAGCTGTTGGTGGCTCAGAGCCAGTCTTCAGTGCTACAGCTGGGTGATTATTTGAGATGTAAAATAATACAGCAAATAAAATGTTTCTGTGAGAAGTGAGAGGCAAAATTTAACCAAAACTTTTATTTGGTGCATTTGCAAATGAACTTTACACTGGTTTGTAAAGGCCTACCTTTGTCCTAAGCACTGATTCTCTGGGTAGGGAGAATTCAAAGTTTGAATTCCATGAATAGCATTGCCTTAAATGCTGGGAAATAAGCTGCATTGCAGGTTTGGTAAATCTGAAGGTTTTGTTCAGCCACTTAGTCATAGCTGCCCCCTCAAGCAAGAGATAACAAAAAGATATTTTCTTGAGAAGGTGGGACTAGAACAAATATAATGACCTGAAACTGCATGGGTCCTTTGTATTTTAGAAAAGAAGCAGATGTAAAAGATTTCCTATTGTAGAGTATTATAAAATGACTAGAGCCCATAAACTACACAATGATTTTCATGTACATAATGATTTTGACTTCATGTAATCAGCAAAGCTCCATTGACTTTAATGGAAAAACATTGATTTGCACTAGCAGAAGAGCTGAGAAGAAGGAGGCATATTACGGATTGTCTTGCTAATGTGGGTAATATTCCTGAAATAATTCTCTGAAATAGAGATTATTAAGGGTTTGTTTTTCTCTTGTAGCTCCATTCTGCAGGTCCTTACACTTTCAGTGCCAAAGCTGTAACAGCACTACTGCACAAAGTGCAAGGAACACATTCCAGAGGGAAGCCTGAATTTATTGCCTTTTTTTCCCCCTGATCTGGATGAGGATCCCTCACCAGTCCTGAGGCACAGCTCCCCTCTCCAACTGCTGGTACGTACTGCTTTGTGCATTTGTACAGTGTCTACTCTTATCTCAGCCCAGTGGTTTTACCTTTTTCTGATTCTCCTCCTGATCCCACTGGGGTGGGGAGGGGGGAGTGAATGAGCAGAGGGGGGTACCTGAGAATTCAGCAGCAATGAACAGGACACTCAACTCCCTGCCTTTTTCATGGAGTTAAACATTTCCCTGATTGAAGATTTTTTTTTTGAGTCCATGTTATTTCACCTATCAGCAGGATTTGGCCCTACCTGTCATGGTCACTGTGATAATTGTGGACAGATCTGGACATAGCAGTTAGGATAACACAGCTGATCTTCCCAAACCCAAACTAATGTTCTGGATTTGGTTTTGTAGCTTGGGAAAAGGAGACCTTCAAGCCAGTGGGAGGACTGACATTTCCTAAGCTGGTTCAGTTTCTGTTTGCAGAGCCACCCATGTGGCTTTGGCCACATGAAAAATTCTCAGTGAGGCTGGTTCACCTGTTCACTATCAAATCCACGCACTCAGATGCAAAAATCTGTAAGTTAAAAGACATTAATGTGGAAAAAGAACAAAACAAACTCAAAGCACCAGTACTTTCCTTCCTTCCCTCCTACACACATTGTCCAACTGGGACAAAAAGCATCTGTAACACTGCTTGGTTCTTCTATGAAGAGCTGATCCTGGACCTGCTCATGAGCACAACAAGTATCTCTGTCTGACCACATGCAGTACAGGTCAGGGGCTTAAATACCAAACATTTCAGTTCCCCACATTGCAACACAAGGCTTGTGCTCAAATACACAATTACAGTTTTGATTTCTACATACAAATATATAACCTCTCATAATATCGTATTATCTTTGCCTTGACCGCGGGACTATTGCAACTCAGTAAAGTGCTAATGGAAACTCAAATGTTATTTCATTAACTTTCATTCCAGATTATAGCCTGGCCTGGACAACATCATAAAGTTGTCCTGGCTAGAGGCTGATGGACGAGTGCTTTTGTTATCTTTAGCCATGCGTGCTTTGTGCAGACCTCCCTTGTCATGCAAGCTATCCCAGCTGGATTTGTGCTGAGATGGGCTCACTGTGTTTGCCTGATGGCATGTCCTGTCCATCAGTGAAAACCACTGCACTACTCTAAAACACCACTGCAGGAGCTCTGCAAATTTTTCCTGGTGTGCTTACTGGATTTTCAAAGTAGGGTACTTTATTGTAATGAACCTGAAGTGCAGGTTGAAGTAATGTGTTAGCAATGCCACAAAAGGTTTCCTGATTGGTTTGAGCCAACCTAAAACTGCACTGCTGCTAAAAAGCACTATGCTACCCTTAATACTCTCCCTATGTTCTTATTGTACTGGCTCAAGTGAAACTGATCCTGCAAGATAAACAGGTAAATTTGATCAGCTCCCTCATCTCTCTGCCCCTGGGGCTGCACTGAGAGAGCACTGGGACTGCAGAGAGAGTAGGGGCATGACAGGGAGAGACATGACTTCCCTTTTAGCAGCAGCATGGCCTTTGATGTGTGTCCTGATTTCAGGTAACTAGAGTAAATTTTCTTCCTAGTAGCTGGTACACTGCTGTGTTTCAGACTCGGTATGAGAATAATGTTGATGACAGACCAGTGTTTTAGATGTTGCTTAGTGGTGCTTGCCCTAAGTCAAGGGCTTTTCACTGTTTCATGCTCTGCCAGTGAGGAGGTACACAAAAAGCTGGGAGGGAGCATGGTCAGGACAACTGACCAAACTGGACAAAGAGATGATCCATACCACATAACACCCAGTATAAAAAGTGGAGGAGTTACTTGAAAGGGCACCGAGTGCTGCTTGGTGATGGGTTGGGCATCAGCCAGTGGGCGGCAAGCAATTATATTGTGCATCACTGTGTTTTTTAAATTTGAGTTCTATTTATCTCTCTCTTTTTGTTATCTACCTTTTCATTGCAATTATTATTATAACTATAATTATTATAATATTCCACTTTATTTCAAGTATTAAACTGCTTTTATCTCAATCTAGTAGTTTTACCTTTTTCTGATTCTCCTCCTGATCCCACTGGGGTGGGGAGCAGGGAGTGAGTGAGCAGCTGTGTGGTACTTAGTTGCTAGCTGGAGTTCAGTGATGACAATGAGCTTAATCCAAACTGCACTCTTGCTTGTTTTACATTCAGCATCTTCAGACAGAGAGAACTGACCTGTCTGGAAGCCTGGGCTGCAGCTCAAGTGTGGGTGGTCACACTGTGGGAATCAGTTACTCAGTGCAGCTATTATGATCGACCTGCACATCTTGGCTGCTTGCAGTGAGCACCATCAGTCGAGTCAAGCTGTCTCGGAGATGTTAACTCAAGAGCAGAAAGCTGGAAGTAAAACTGCAGTGAAGCTAAACAGCGAGTGCTTTCTGTGGCTGCACTTTAACCCATGCCTCTTACTGCAACTGGCTGTCCAACACAATTTAAAATTAACAAGCATCTGCATCTCCATAGTTGTTACGTCAAAAAAAGAGAACCAAGAAGGGGATTTGTTGGCCAGCCAATGTCTATGTGCCCCAATTTTTTCTTTTTTGACTACCCCTCAAGTTCTAATGCCTCTGGCTCTGCAGATCCTATATAGAAAGGAACACATTTTGATGCACCGTAGAATTTTTTTTTATTGGACCTCTGAGCAAGCAGGAGTTTGAGACCATAAACGAAACATAGGATGTGTCTTAGGGTGGCTATTCCCATGCAGCTGTGCTGTAATATGAATGTCACAACAGATTTACCTGGAGATGGAAGCAACTTTGGTTTTGAGTCAGATATCATCACATTTGAAGAGCTGTTCCTGGCCATTAAATAATGCCTCAGCTGATTGTTGGTTTAATGCTGCTTGATTGCATCTATCAAACTCAGCTTTTTCCCTGGTAAACATGTCAGAAGTAAAGTATTTGGGTTTTTTTCTTGACTTGTCTTTGATCATTTTGAATGAGACCACTTTGGTCAGAAAATCTTTAGAATGCTGGTCAGGTAGGGCTCACCTGATATGTGCAGGAAGATAAAGAACACACAGTTAGTGTTTGGCCAGCTCGTGAACGTTGCCTCAAGCAGAACATGTTTGTGGTTATCACATCCTCTCATGCTGCAGGTGATGCCCTACTACGACTGGCATTCAGAGGAAGCACCGGGAGACTGTCACTCTTGGGGCGGCCGTACACATGTGACATACACACGGACAGTGCCTCGGTTAAGGGCAAAAAGCCGTTCATTAAACAAAGACAGTCTCTTTTGTAACATTTGCTATGTTATCATTCGTGTTACATATCCATTGGCTACTAAATTACTACTATGGACTCATTGGATATAGTAACTACAATATACTGCTATTGGTTACCTATAGCGTCAGTGTTCAAGTATTCAGAAAAATAACAGGTGCAGATATGTGGTTGTTTTTCTCCTTCTATTGTTTAGATTTCTTGCTTCTATTATTACTAGATTCTCAAGGCTAGATAGTTGTTTATCTTTTCACGGGCTTTTCTCAGGAATAGAAGTTAACGTAGGATCTGTGAAGCCTTCAGAGTAGCTGTTGGCTACAACAGGAGACATCCAAGGTTTTCAGAGGAGAACTCAGAAGAGTGTCTCTTTCAAGGGTGCAACAGTGAAAAACAGTGACCAAGAAGACACTGAGGAGCAGAATAGGAAAACAGAAGACTGAATCTAAGACTGAGAGTAAGAAGAGACAAAAATGGAATGAGCTGATTACAGAGAGGACCTAAAGGTTTAGGAGTGAGAGGAAAGTAGGCATTTTGCAATAAGCTGGAGAGAACAGGCAGCTGCCCTCAGTTGAGACCAAAGGAAATTTGGGTATGGAATGGGGTGGTCCAACAAAGAGAAAGACGAGACAGATTGGAAGGAGAATAAGGTATTAGGAAGGAAAAATGCTAAATACTAAATAAGAGGGGGAGATAATAAAAAAGAAAATCAGAAAGTATTAGGATAAAAGGAAATAAGATAACAGGGAGCATAAGACTAATAGTCCCCAACAATACTGATATATACTGAACTAGGCAGAAAGTGTCATTCAGTCTGTTCTGACAAAATAAGCAGCACTGTGCAGTGCTTCCTGATACCCACTATTGTACCAGTGACAAGACATGACAAGAGCTGCTTTGTCTTCCCTGCCTGGTGCTGCCCTGCTGGGGCAGAGCTGGCCTTTGAGGAATGACGTGTATGAGGTCAGTGTTAGCAAATCTGCTTTTTTTCCTTCTTGGTCACACTTTCATCAATAAGGCCTTATTTATTCTGAAGGGTTTTTTTTCTATTTTTCTATTCCCTAGCTGTGACAAGCACTACTGTAAATGGTCTTCTGGTATTTTTACCTCAGACTCATCTCAACATCTGACATGAAAAGAGTAATAACACTGCATTGGAAAAGTCTCCCATAGTGCTCTTGCCATTGCAGTTATTGATTTACAGAGTTAAGACTACTGTGAGGCTGATATCTCAAAGCATTCTTATTGCCCTCCACAGTGCATGGATTAAACCAGGCAGCTCTAAAATTAAAAACCTGAGAACCAACATGGGAAAAGAATCTCCCTGGTTTCAGCTGTCGTGTCACCAAAAACGTTTTTCTCTTTCTGTTATAATAACAAATGTTGTTACAATAAATAATTAAAGAATTTTGTGCTAGTACTTAGTACAAGTAAAACCCTTAGTGTGGAGCAAAGGTGAGGTGGGAGATTCTGGCTTTCTCTTCTAAAAAAGACATTAAGAATTGGGAAGAATGAGCAAAAAGGATTCTCTCAGAATATTCTCTGAAGTACTCCACATTTCAACTGGTTTATAGAGAAGGGACTGGAGTTTAGGAAAAGAGATGAGATCAATTGCTTTAAATTCAGAGTAAGCAGCTGAAATGCTGATCAGTCTGTGACTTGCTTATAAACATTTCTATGCATCCCTGTGAACCAGGGAGGAGAGAACGTCTTTATAGGCTCTTTCCTAGACAATCCTATAGGAGCTATGAGAGATGCAGTTTTCTTTTGCATCCATTTGTAATGAAGAATTTGTGCAGAACAGTGATTGCCTACAATCTGTTACAGAAATACGATGATTAAGTTAATAACAGTATGAAATCCAAAGAAGAAAAAAACTGTCAAAAGGTTCAGAGCTCAGAATAAGTGAATTTTACCTGTGTGTATTGCATAATATATTCTTCCCCTTACAGCTTCTTGGTGTTAGTTCATGGCACTGGTGAAAAACGAGGCTTTAGACAGTTCAACTTTCTGCATCAGTGTAGCTGTATACGGACATTAAGTCATTCGTGGCAGACAAAGACAGTGTCTATAATGCCATGTAAATTAATTTTAAAAAGAAAGAATTTGATTCTTTCCTAGGGAAGAAGTGTAATGAATTGCATTACAATATATCTGCATACATATAGTCAGCATCTTGCACGAGGCCAGGATTTTTAAAACTGCAGAGAGAGCCTTTTCTGGGTCCCTGCAGTTTGAATAGAAACCCACACATCCTTATTATTTGCATATGTCCCCATTATGCTTTGGAATTCACAGAAGACTATTCTACGCTGAGAAACAGATATTTTTTTTTCTTTTCTTATGGAAATTACTGTTCCTCAGAGTGTCTAGAAGTTACTGAGCTGTACTAAGCTATGTTTCTCTTTCTTCTCTATAATATTATACAATTTCCCCTGTCTGTTCTTTTAATCCTACATATCACATCCACTTTGTGTTTCTAAGGAAATATGATCAGTTTGATAGTAATTTTTTGCTGTACAGTCATCTATCTCCATAACAGGTAAGAAGCCTCTATTGCTAACTGAGCTTTTTAGACAGATTTTATAATAAGGTTTTTAAGCCTTTTTCTCGTTCAGCCTTAACCTTCTGAGAACATTACACTTAAAACCCTACTTTTCCACAGAAATAAAAGGTAAATATTGATTAATCTTTTACAAAATGTAATTATCTGCTCTGTCACAAAAAAGAAAAAAAGCACCACCATAAAGCTTTAATGATATTGTTCCTTAATGCAGTTTCAGTCAGCATCAGTAAAGAAAATTTTAAGGAAGTGTGTAAGAGAATAAAGTATTTTCATCTCAAAGACAAAACGAAAGGAGGAATCAATCTGTTACTGAGATACAGGAAATTACCTGGTCCTTACAACCAGTTTGACTGCAAGATGCCGTGTTTGAGCTTCACATGAACAATACTTGAGGAAGTTTGAAGGAAACTTTGAGTAATTAGGTTTAGAGAGGGAAGTCGAGAAACATCTTAAAAAAGAAAAAAGTGCACGAAGAATAGTTCCTCACACTTTAAACAAAAATATGTATCAGCTAATGAAATACCAGAACTACAGTTCGTGCCGATATCAAACGCTTGCATCCATTGAATCACTCCATGATGAGTCATCCATAGTACTATATGACATGATCCATGGAGTGGGAAGCCTTTGGATCTCCCCAGCGATTCTCTGACAAAAGCCAGATATTTCTTGAATTATATGGCTTCTGATTTTCCAGGGATAACACGCTCAAACACAAAGGAAATGGTATTGGTTGGATAAACCTCGGCCGAAAAGAATTCCGAAAACTATGCATATAGCACCATCTACTGACAGGATGGGTCTTTGCAGGTGGATGTTTTTTAAAAATCGGAACACTTACGGGCTACATTTGCGCAGCAGCGTTCCCCTAACTGGCAAAGGATCGGTTCCTCTTTCTATTTACAGCTCTGTAAACTCAAGATAATGCTGATCCTTGCCTCAAGGGTTTAGCAGCTGAAAATGAGACTAAGAAAACATGGCATACGAATAGAAAAAACTGAGGGAAAAAGGGAGGAAAAATGGGACCAAAAATGAGTAGCTGAGTGAGTCAAAGTGTGTCCTGGAGCAGAAGTGGGATGTTGCTAGTAAAAGGAATAATTTCTCAAGATGTAATTTGAAAGCCCCAAGGCTTTCTTTTCTTTTGGTTTTGAAGTGCATTGTCCTTTGGTTTATCAGAGTCAGGGCAACCCACTGTTAAAAGTGCTTCCCCCTCCTTTATCCCATGTAATTTTTCTGCTGGTGAGGCAGGCTGACAGGAGCAAGGGCCTGCTTGAAGACCAGAGTTGGTGCAGACAGCCAGGTGTGTGGAGGGGGGTAGGAATGAGGTCACACCGAGGCACTGCCAGATTGCCTCAGTTACAACTTTTAATTTCATTCTTCCTCAGTTACATTTAGTTCATTGACTTGATTTATTATTGTTATGTAGACATAGAAAAGAGTGTGCAAACAGCCCAGATGGAAACTCCTCAGGCAGGGTGAGCTCAGCTGTCAAAGGAAACTGATCCTGGAGCTGCAGAGCAGGTTTATCAAGTGGAGTTTTGACAGAAGAGCAGTGAGAAGAGGCTCTTATCCCACCAGAATGCTCTTCTCCCACCTCCTAGCCAGGGTGTCCCCATGGCATCTACGACCTGTCTCAGCTGCTGAAGCAGAAACAGCACACAGCACGCATTACTCTGCCAGCGAGGAGAAGCATGGAGAGAAAAGCAGGGCAAGACATGGACCTGGGATAAGCTGATCAGGGCAGGGCAAAAGATTAATAGTTCTGCTATCAACTTTTGGTATCAACTTTTAGAGCCATAGCACTGCTGCTGTTTTGGAATATCATAGAACTACGGAATCATAGAATGGTCTGGGTTGGAAGGGACCTTAAAGGTCACCTAGTTTGAATGCCCCTGCTGTAGATAGGGACAATTTTCACTAGACCAGGTCTCTCATGAGCCTCTGTGCCATCCAAAACATGACCAGACTACTCCCAAAGCCACACTGGAAAGTTATATAACCTTATATTTTTGTAAATGCAACTGAGATGGTCATCCTGCTAGATTGATTCATAGTGGTCAGCTGATCTACTCAGCACTCCCTTCTAAGAAAAAAATAATGTAATTATGCCTTGTGAAGCACTTCCTCAACTTATTGACCTGTATTCTTTGGACCTAATAAAATGTATCAGCAGTAAATAATAAATATTAAAAAAGCAAACTCAATCTGTCACCAGTTTTTTCCATAAAAATAGATGTTTGCTGAGTGGAATGGTATATGATACTGAACCCAGACTGTGCACAGAACAGGATGCTAATGCAGGTGAACCCCCAGAAATCACTTTCCTATGCGACTTTGTCTTTACCCCTTCAGCATGACGAAGTTGGTGTTTAACCAGAGGTCACATACTCTTTCTCCGTACCTCATAAAATATTTTTATTTCTCTGGACCTCAGTAGTAAGTCAGTATTTTGGACGATGTTGCACATGTCTGTATCAAGACAGAAACAGGCTGCATACATGAAAATTGTTTAAAGAACAGCTTTTAAAATTATTTACAAAATGCATACTCAAATATCTTTCTCCATATTAAGAACAATTTCCAAGAAATTACTTCCTTTTCTGAATTCCAAAGCAGACTTCTAAGCAGTACAAAGTTCAAAAACTCACTTATCGAAGTTCATCTTCACTTATCTTGAGGAACACCATTTCTTAAGGTGTAGCTTCCTGATGGGCTTAATTCCACCTAAATACAAGATGCTGCTGTGGCAAGTGGTGCTCCTGTCCCACTAGTGCTTATGGAAGTAACCATGGACTTGGGTAGGGAGCCAACGAGGATGGAAACTACAAATTTGTTGCAGGATGAATTTGCAGGAGGGCTGGGCCCTGCTCTGTTGAGTGCAGGCCCACGGGAGAGCGGATGTCCACACCTGCTCGGCAACACCGAGATCGGAGCATCCTGATCGTGAAGCCCCACCCTGAGGCTGTTCCTTGGCCGTTCTACCCCTGATTCACATAAAAATGCAGTCTCGGGCATGAACTCCCTTCACGCTTACATCCGGTTTAGTGTGCGGATGCTGGCCTTTTCTACTGTCATCAGACAAAGGGGCATTTAAAGGCTCCATTCCTTAGTGTGAAATAGATGTCAATCGCGTAACTGCTCATAAATCAAAGCCACATTATAAGCCTCTTAATTTCTCGCGCTCTCATTGCAGTTTCACAGCCAGGCTTGCAGAGGCGTGCGAAGCCCACCTCCCGCAGGAGCGCGGGGAGCAGCGCCGGTCAGCGCGGCGGCCGGGCCTGGGGGCGGGCCTGGGGGCCCCGCGCCGCCCGCGGG
>VZRO01001497.1:1072264-1098346 GCA_013397915.1 Daphoenositta chrysoptera | reverse complement strand
GCCCCGCGCCCGCGCCGCCGCCGCGCCCCCAAGCAGGAAGGCTCGGACGACGGCCCAGATTTCCTCTCGGAGGAGGACCGAGGTGTAAGTGCCGCGGGGAGGCGCCGGGACCCCGGCGCCTGGGGCTGGGCGTGGGGGGGACGGGATCGGCCCCTCCTCGGGGCCCTCCGGGCGCTGCTGGCCCGAGCCCGCCGCGTGGTTGCCGGAGGGAGGCGGGTTGCCGGGCGGCGAGCGTCCGGGCTGTCCGTCTGTCCGTCCGCCCGGCGGGATCTGCTCCTGGCACAGCCTCCCGCTGACACCCGCGTCTGTGTGCGTGCGCTCTTCATTATTCCGTCACCCAAGTTTCGGAAGGACAGTTCTCTCGCGCTGTCGTTGGAATAGCTTGGGAGGGGGTTGTTCCCGAGATGGATGTTCTCCCTGCGGCCCCTCCCGCTGCACACGCCCGGCGGGGCCGGTCCTGCCCAGGCTGACCAGCCTGGGGAGCACCAGGTTCCATCGCCTCGCAGGGACTGGGAGATGCAGTCCTGCCCTCTCTTCTCCCTTCAGGCCCGAGGGGCTCTCCCAGAGATAACAATGGGACATTTACATTGCAGACACATGCTGCATAATAAACTCTTCATTGAAAAGAAGTTCTGTTGTTGGGACAGGATGCCACAATTACGTTTCTTACTGACAAAACCTTTTTCTCTGCCCTCTTGTTTCTGGCCTTAGTTTCTCTTCTGTCTGCTGTATCCATCTTTAATTTGCCTGGCTTTCTTAAGCAACAAATCAGCTAATCTAGTATAATTTAGTCAGACTGATTACTCCTGTCACTTAGTATCTTGAGAAAGACCAACTATGAGCAAGGTAGGAGAGCAGCTTCAGGGTCGCTTAGGTTCCCTTGGCTGTTGGTGGTTAGTGAAGTGACTGTATACAGTATATTACTAAAAATACAAAAATCTGAGAAGCACTGTGTTGGTGTAATGTTTTATCATGCACACCGTAGTCAGTTATTAAATTCAGTGCATTTTATGTTCCAGTTTATGACCAGAAATTTAAAAAGGCGTTCTAATATTGTTTCAGGCCAATTCTGGCCACTGTAAAGCTTTTGTCTTTGGGTATACAGCTACTTTACTACGAATATTGGATAAAAGAGAGGGGAGGTAGAAATCGTTGCTGTCCTTTGAGTGTCTTCAGAACAAGGACTGCAGAGCTTACTAACGGTGGAATTTTAACTACATAGGTATCTTTCACAGGTTGTCCTTGGTACTTAGGAACAGCCTTTGATGTGCACAGTTAAGTTGCTGTTATTGAAGGTTCAGCTAGAACATAACAATGCAGATCTCACCCCGTGTGAAACTTGTTTGTTTGGCTGGTTATTAGTTTTCCCTCTAAGGCTACAGGTCGTTAAGAGTTCACAAGGTAATTTGAAAACCTTAAGAAATCTCTTAGCAGTCTTGTTTGTACGTTTGTACTGTTGCCTGACTTAGTTGGCCAAGTGTGGTCGTTTTTTTTCCGTCCTGCATCTTCATCCACTACTGAAGAATTAAACTAGAACAGTGTCCATATCATTTCCCTAATTTTTGGGGGGTTTCTTATTTTCAATCACTGGTCACTGTGGGGTTTAATTTTTTTCTCTTCTTTGTAAATCCTTGGGGTTAAAACAGGTTATCTGCATGATTTTGTTTGTGATACAGGAAATTAACCAAAAGCAGTATGGCAGTCTGTTCATGAATGGATTTGCTGTGCTTTAATCTTCAAAACTGTAATACTTTTTTTTCTTAGTAGACGTCTTAAAAATAAACATCTCTTGGTAAAGTGATTCCCTAGTTCTGATTTGTTGCCATCATCTCTTCGCAATTAAATAACCAGTAGGTCAAGCCTTTATTTGAAAGCGTGGATGGCAACTTCTGGTTGGAGTAATTGAGCTTTCAGTTTTGAAAATCAATACTCTTGTCTCTGTTGAATTCAGATACTGCTGTGACAACTGTACTTTTAATGCTGCAGGAACATGTTTGTTGGCTAGAGTTGTGTTAAGTTTAACCTTGGGGTGATGGGATGAAAGAGGGCTGGAATTTATGCTGATGCCACACTGAAGAGTAATTCTCAAACAATTGTGTTACACCATATGGAGCCTTTTCTGGAGAACTGTAAAACAGAGCACTGAGAATCATCTTTGAGGAAGCAGCAGTGGGTGGTCTGTAGAAGGAACTTATTTTGAATGGTCTGCATAAAATGAACTTCTGGGAATTGCTTTTCTGAATTTCACTTAGGAAGATAGGATTGAGTTTGCTTGGTGTAACTTGGGTCCTGTTGAGATTTTTGTGCTCTCTCAAACAATACGTGCTTTGAAAAGTGGTGTAGTATTGCTCCATTAGTACTGTCTTGTGTGTTTTATATGTATATAATCTTCAGCTGACTTGGCTAACGCTCATTCAGTGGAAATGAGCTATCCTATAGAACAGGTCTGCTGGAAACTTAATGCTGTGAAAACACTTCGAAAGCTTTTGTTGTAAAGGTATTCTTTGTCCCCTTGCTCTGTGTATTTATCTGCCTGTGAAGAACCAGCTGAAGAAAGGGTCCTTTTACTCTAACATTTTTGAAAGAGCTTAGAGCATGGAAGTTACTGTTAATGGATGACATTACCTAGGAATGCAACACTTGGTTGTTTCCCTTGTCTCTACCAGATTCCGGCCATTATCATTTGAAGTATAATTGATCCTTAATCAAGAGCTTAGATGTTAAATCCTCTCTTTGCATTGTGTTCCCTTTCAGTACTGTAACATTGCTTGGCCTGGGTTTTGGCTTCTGGTGTTTTCTAGACCCTTGGAATAGAACAGGGATTTTCTTGATATAGCATAGGAAACTGTAAAGTAAATAAATTAAATCAGTTTTTGTTTTTCAGGTTGTTCAGCATGGATGCAGATTACATATCTAAGCATAAAATTATTATGCAATGTTGTATGTATTAGACTTGGAGGGGGGCAAGATAAAAAGGGACTATCCTATCTCTGTTTTTTCTGTACTTTAACGTACTTTCGTTTCAGTTTTCATCTGTATCAGACTTCTTTTATTTTTTCATTTTCTCCTTCCTTTGTGACTGGAAAACCATCCATTGGTGGCAGTTTTATTTTGGAAGTAGTGATGCAGAGTTTGTTTAAGTTTGTGGTGTGATGATGTTTGCGAATTCAATTTCCAGTAATGCAATGTGAATCGTTGTGTCACACGAATACATTTGAAGTCCTTCAACTTTCTGATTGTCTTTGACACCTTTCATAAATGCTTCATTACCATTGCAGATGAAAACATTCCCCATTGGCAGTCAGGCTACACAGCATAATTTAACATATGATTAAACTCTTTAAAACTGTTACAAACTTAACTTGGTATAAATTAAACAAATAGTCCTTTACAGTTGTGTGTCATAGGTGAAGTTGTCACATTTAGTTCTTAATTTTCTCAGCACAGATAGGACTTTCATATCTGAAGTTGTGAATAGTGCATATGATCAGGCTGCACTGCCCTAATGACAAACTTGATCAGCTGTTATACCAAATTTTAGAATTTTGTATAGTACCACTTTGAAAAAAAAATAAAAAGAGGTGGAAAAGTATTTGGTAGAAATATTTGTGACTTGTGAAAGACTACAAAAATACCATTTAGATAGTCCAGATTATTTGCTGAGATTACTCAGTCTGTTAATGTGTTCTGGGGGGACCAGAGAAAAACAAACAGTACCCCAGACAGTGTAACCACAAAAACCTTTTTGCACGCTGAAAAATGTGGTGTCATGACATAAGGGAGACATTGGTATGTCATTATATTTTTCTTTCCTAAATTAGATGGTAAGCACATTGGAAACTCAGTAGGAGCTAGGAGATTCTGCCTCTGAGAAGTGATCTGCAAGGAGCCATTGCATGATAATATGCCTTTGTGTGAGGCAGTGACCCCCTAAACCTTGGGAAAACAAAACAAAAGGCAATGCCTGAATCACGTGTGTGAATATGTTACTGTGCAGTCATTTTAATGATTTCCAACTTCACTGTAAGGAAAAGCTATTACTACTCGTGTAAGAGCTATTGAACTGTTACATTTTGCTAGCCTTGGCAGAATATGCTAGACTGCATGTTTTTGGTTTACTTTATACAGTAATGTTAAGGTCCATGAGTCTGGTTGCTGTTTCATAGGCAAGAGCATGTCCATGCATTGAGGTTAACAGTGAGACTACAGTGGGATCTGACCACTGTGATTTAAGATATAAGTAACATATGGAAAACAAGATTTGGCACTTGATGCTTCTGTCCTAGTGCTTTTCCAGTGCCTCACAGCATTACCTTCAAAATCTGCTCATATGTAACCTCTGTGTTATGTGTTGTGGATACTTAAAGCGTTTTTGTACTTAAGTATGGACTTAAAAATGCAATCCTGAAAAAAAATAATGCAGAAAAAGTCCAAATCTCTGTATGGTAAAGCATTTTTTATACTGTAGAATGGGATATTTATAGAAAAAATGCAGCATCAAAGAAAACACCGTGTCTCTGTAAAAAGTATGCCTTGTGAGCATGATGTTGAAATATTTTTTGACAATGTGATTGGAAAAGATTTCAGAGTTAGCCTTAGTGCTTGTAAAAACATTCCAAATGTCTGTTGGTCATGATGATGAAATTTGTCATGAGACAAATTCCTCTAGAACAACAAGAGTGCAAGGGTGAGGGGACTTGAATTTCCAGTTGGGGTCTAGATGAGGTTAGTTGCACCAAGTACTGTTGAATGAAGCCTTTGGTCCAGCTACTGCCAAATGTTGTGGTGCTCAGATAATATTGCAGTTTTGCTATATTTGATCGTCTCATTTTTTTTTTCTATGTGACTTTGGAATTATTTTGTGAAAGAGTTCAAGTTTCATGTCTTGTAGAAAAAATGTGTATTCCTTGCACTTTTGCCATTTCTCATGCTCATTTTGGAGACATCAAAGTCTTTGGTTTGAATTTTTTACTTTGTGTTTTTTCAGAAAAATATTTCCAAGAAGACTTAGTTCTGTGAAATTCAGCATATTTGTTTTAAGCTTTTTCATTATATGATGAGATATGTTGAACAGAAGAATAGTGTAAGACAGTGTGGATAAATCAGGTCTATAACAGCTCTTGCTTCTTTGAAATATAGAACCACTTTTCTCCTTAAAAGTACCTTTCCAACTGTTAATATCCTTATAATTACTTTTGCAAGTATATTTACTTAAGGTAGGTTGTCAGTTCAGAGGAGTGGGGAGAATAAAGAGAAAAACCTACCAAACTTGTTGCTGTCTGTAAATGTACTTTGTCTTGAACATCTCAATTACTAGCAAGTTAACAATCTACAGAAATGAAAATAGTGCACTAACAAGGAGTACTGTAAAGGGGATTATTATTTGTATGGTCATTTGGGCAATAAGGACTACTACTGGAATTTCTTTTTCTGCTGGAAATAATCTTTTAATGTTGGGGGGTTTTGTGATCTGTGTTCAGCATTGCAGGATCAGGGTTCATTTCGAAGGAAGAGTAATGGAAATATAATTTACCCTTTTTTTTTTTAATTTTAAGCAAAATATATTCTTCTTTCTTTAGCTTAGAGCAATAAATGTAGATCTCCAGACTGATGCTGCTCTGCAAGTGGATATCTCAGATGCACTCAGTGAGAGGGATAAAGTGAAATTCACAGTTCATACAAAGGTAAAAACCTGGGTTTGTACATGCAACAGTTATTAATTGTATACAAAAGAGAGTTTGCTTAAACTGTTTATTGAAACAAAGTGTAACACAATCCAGAGGAAATGAGAAAGTAGAATTATCTCATGTCTAAGAGACTGTGTAGCTATAATACATAAGAAAAAGATGACTAAGAGTTAAAGAATGGTTTAGAAGAAAGTTATGTTCAATTTTTTTTGTATTGATGTGTAGTCATGCCATTCCCATGCTTATTAATTAGTCTATTTGCAGGTAGAATCTTTACTATACATGAATATACTTCAGTATAGTTTTTTAAATTAGATTAGATTTTATTATAGTTTCAGATTCTAAAAACATATTTTGTAATTGTATTACATTCAGGGATCATTTTTAATTACTGCTGTTTATGGCTTTTTTTTAGATTTGAATATTTATTGATTGCAGAGTGACAGAATGATTAAAGTTGAATAAAATATCTGGACATCATTAATACTATCTCCTTCCTCACTCTCACCATTAAATCAGAGTGCATGAGAGCACATTGCTCAGGATTTGTCCGTTTGGCTTTTGATTATAGAATCGTAGAATCACTTAGGTTGGAAAAGACCTCTAAGATTGAGTCCAACCATTAATCCAGCACTGCTGAGTCCACCATTAAACCATGTCCCTAAGTGCCACATCTACATGTGTTTTAAATACCTCCAGAGATGGTCACTCAGCCTTTTCCCTGGGCAGCCCCTTCTAAAACTTGGCAACCCTTCTGGTGAAGAAATTTTTTTGGTATCCAATCTAAACCTCCCCTGGCACAACCTGAGGCCCTTTCCTCTTGTCCCGTCGCCTGTTACTTGAGAGAGGAGACCAGCATCATATCAGATACTTGTCGAGAGTGGTAAGGTCACCCTTGATTTTTCTCCAGACTAAACATCACCAGCTCCCTCAGCTGCTGCTCATCAGATATGTGCTCCAGACCCTTCACCAGCTCTGTTGTGCTTCCCTGGGCACACCTCAATGCCTCCTGTCGTGAGGGACCCAGAACTGGACGCAGGACTTGAGGTGTGGCATCACCCGTGTCCAGTACAGAGGAACAGTCACTTCCTTGGTCCTGCCACACTATTTCTGATACAAGTCAGGATGCCATTGGCCTTCTTGGCTACCTGGGCACATGCTGGATCATGTCCAGCCACTGTTGACCAGGTTCTTTTCTGCTGGGCAGCTTTCCAGCTGCTCTGCCCCAAGCCTGTCACACTCTCTGGGGTTGTGACCCAAGTACAGGACCCGGCTCTTCACCCTGTTGAATCTCCTACAATAGGCCTCAGACCATGGATCCAGCTGGTCCAGATCCCTCTGCAGATCCTTCCTGCCCTTTAGCAGATCAACATCTTCACTCAACTTGGTGTCATCTGCAGACTGACTTAAGGGGCACTTGATTGCCTCATCCAGATCATCGATAAAGATACTAAACAGATTAAATTGATAACAGAATTAAATTGATAAAGATATTAGAGATGTCTATGAGAGCAGACACTCCACAGCCTCTTTGGGCAAGCCATGCCAATTGATTGCTGTACTAATTAAGATGAGGGTAATTACTGCGGTATGAACTTCTGGGGACATTTTTGTTGTTCCTTCAAGGTTTTTTCTCATATAGTAATTAAAAACATTGTGGCTTTTTGTTGTGATTTTCTTCCTCCACATAATTCTACCTCCTTTTACCCTTCTAGAGTTCCTTACCAAATTTCAAACAAAACGAATTTTCTGTTGTCCGGCAACATGAAGAGTTCATTTGGCTTCATGATTCTTTTGTTGAGAATGAGGACTATGCTGGCTATATTGTAAGTACTGATACTCTTTTGGTTTATATGTGCTGTTTTCTGGGAGCTGTATCAAAACTACTTGAGACTGTTTTTAAACGCAGTGGAAACAGCAGGTGTTCATTCTTTATAAAATCAGATCAGCTTCTCTAATACTTAATTTTATGCAATTGCACAAAATTAGTGGTTGAAGCAAGCTTGGAAGAAAGCTGCAGTAGCTGTCACACTTTCTTGCCTTTTACTCCTAAGGAATGAGTAGTTTAATTTGTCTCCAAGTGTATTTTTATGCCACTGTGTTGAAAGTGTGGGAGAGAGTTGAACTGTATGACTTGGTGGTATTGTTTTTGCAAGCTAATGTTTAACTTAGTTACCAGTTTCATGTTGCCTTTGTTTTAGCTGGAATGGCAAAGTGCAGTAACTAGACTTTTCGAGTTCTCATTATAAAGATCAGAATCATTTTTCCATAAATAAGAGGAAGGAAAAAACAATTCTAAATACCATGTCGAACTACAGGGAACCTCAATATGTGATAACTTATGGTTTGAAGTTTATTTCAGGCCATCCAGGAACAAGGGTCTCAAAAGAGGCACTGTATGATACTGCATATTACAAATGGTGCTTCTCTTCATACCTTAATTGCAAATAGGAATATTTGTCATCTTGGTATGAAAGTTAGGTATTTGTTTTGTGTTTGGGGGGTGTTTGCTGATTCAGAGGGTAAACAGATATTTCTAATTGATTGGTGGGTACATTATAATGAGTATAATCTGTGATGTGTCATACCATTCTTGAGCTAGTCTTTTCTGAGTCAGGAAAGCTACTTGAAGTGACTAGACCTTCAGTATGGTAGTAACTAGTTTCAGATGGTTGACTGCCTAGGTACTGGATTTTTCATTTTTTTTGGTAATGTGTTAATATAATGGTCCAGTATCAGTAAACTAAAATTTGAACTTAATTCAACTTTGTTCTGGGTTTCTTTCCTGACAGCAATTCAGGATTAGTTTGACTGTGGTGTTTTCTCTTTCAGTGTTAATATACTGTATTATAAAATTAACCTAGAGGCTTGTTGACTGGGGGCTTTGTTATTTCAACATGTATGTCTTCAATGTCAGCAGTACTGCAATAAAGAGCTAGTGCCTGCAAACATTAGGGAATGGTTTTGTTGGTTTAAAGTTTTGGAGAGTTATAAATGGATGGTGTGAAAACAATTGTGGAATACTTTTTTTTTTGTTTAAACAAGAAATAATCCTTACCAACTAAGCTAAACCAAAGCTAATTAAAAAATAATTATGTCAAGTTTTAATTCATTGTCATGGGAAATGAAATATTATTTGGTTTCTGTTGTAATTAAACTAAAGCCATTAGTTAATACTTTAGTAATCTTCAAGGACACTTGACCAAAATTGGTATAGTAATGGAGCATGTATAACTCGTGAATGAGAGACTTTATCCAGAAATGCTGGAATGAATGATGAAAGAGAGAAACATGTATTAAAAAGCTGCAGGCAATCTACAGTTCCTGTACTGTGAATGGGTGTTGTTTGACTGAGAAAATGAGAACTTAAAAAAAATTGGATTCAATTCCAGATTCCACCAGCACCACCCAGGCCTGACTTTGATGCCTCCAGGGAGAAACTGCAGAAACTTGGAGAAGGGGAAGGATCAATGACTAAAGAAGAATTCACCAAGATGAAACAAGAACTGGAAGCGTATGTAGACTTGATTACTACTTTATTTATTTATTTATATTCTAAAACTTTTAATGCTGTTTGCTGTCCCATGTTTCCGATTTCACTGTAATGGTTCTCTGTGAAATACAGACTTGAGAATCCAGTTACTCTATAACCAGGGTTAATCTTAGTGATCATGATCAGTGCCATTAGGAAAATTGTAGAAATAATTTCATGGGAGATCTTCTGAAACAGGAAATACATAAGCTTGTTCTTGAGCATTCTTTTATTAGAAATAAAGTACTTAGATCCTTTTCTTCACAGAACATCTGCAAAGGGAGGAGATAACCTCTATCTTTTTTAGTTCTGGTGTTCCACATTTTATAGGCATAATGAGACTTTAGGGTTATACATGTAGTGATTGGGAATAGGGAGTTGTGCATGTGGTTGGTACTGTAAACATGGATGCCAGCCTTCTGTTCCCCAAGAAATATGAAGATTACTAGAAAATTCCTTTTTTTTGACACTTCTTAAAAACTTTTTTGCACAAGGAGAATATACTTCCTGAAAATACTGTTTTCCCTTAATATGAATTTTATTTATATTGAATATTTGCTCTGAAGCTTCTTGTTCCATATCAAGTTACACAGTGAAGTTTCTCCTTGCTTCGTCCATTTTATCATGCATTCACTTCTTTGATCTTTTTCCTGTCATTGGTTTCAGTTTTCAAGTGTATATTTACGCTGCTTCTAGACTGCTTCTATCAAGAGCTCTGAATTGGCAAGAAAAGTACATAGAACTCTTAGAACTGCTGCTTTCTCTCCGAACTTCAGCTGCTGTGAGCAAATGTCTTAAAAAGCTCTGTATTAGTGATATGTACAGCATAATTTATAGCAGAGTAGATATACACTTCATACGCAGAAAACTGGAAATTAGCAAAACACTATAGATTTTAAAGAATCTGGTTTTCCAGCGGCCCTGATCATGATTCTCTTGTGGTCTGGTTAGGGGTTGGATAACACAGAAAACTTTGGGTTTCTTCTACTGCCACCTCCATCCTCTGCATCCTCCTTTTTTGTCTTCACTGAATGACTACTACTCTCACTGAGATCAAACATCTCCCAACACTGGCCCTGCTGGTTTGCTGGTATGTAAGTCTTAACCTCCTTGCACATAGTGGAAGGAAAAGCGTTGATTATAATTCTACTGTTTGAGCTCAGAATGGGAAAAAGAGCCCTTTCCTCATTTTTAGATGAGTTGCATCTTACTCATTGAATTTGCAAAGCACAATGAATTTTAGCAAACGTGTATTGATAAGAGTGCCTTCCTCTTAATTAAATTGCAAGTGAGTAATTGCTTTGAAGCTGAGTTGGCTGAACTGGGCAACTATGTGATTATTATGGTTAAATGTGATTTTTTTGTTGTACCTACCAAATGCAGCTCTTAATTTCATTTTTAGAACCACTACGAAGTGAGATATCAATGTAAGCTTTGGCTCAAAAAGGCTAGGTGCTTTAACATGAAACAAAAGACTGTCTAACCAGCTAACAAAACTACATGAATATATAAATAAGTAAGGAGGGTGCAAATGGGCAAGGGGATGGAGATGGGGAGGAAGGAATTTGCACGTCAATACACAGCGCCTAGGGACTGTAGTCTGTACCTCAGTTTCTTGATTTTCGGGTTGCTGGGGAAAGGACAATGAAATGAGGTTACAGTTTCAGCAAACCAGTGTCTGTTAGCTAACCGTAAAAATTAGTGTGTATTTGTTGACTCTTCATTAAAAGTCTCTCTGTAACGTGTTTGGGCTTCAAATTTCTCCCTAGTATTAACATTGCACTATTTATTTATGTCTATATCAAACACCAGAGTGATAAACTCCATTATAGCAGCTTGTAATTTTGTACCCTTACTGAGGATCTCTTATAGCTGCTCACTAGGTTTATCTCAAACTTAATTGCTTCATATGAAATTCTTATGTCTGTCTTATTTCTTGTTTTTAGTGAATATTTGGCAATATTCAAGAAGACAGTTGCAATGCATGAAGTGTTTTTGTGTCGCGTGGCAGCACATCCTATTTTGAGAAAGGACTTAAATTTCCATGTATTCTTGGAATATAATCAGGATGTGAGTATTGAAAACTGAATTGCTGGCGAGAGAAATCAAGATGTACTTTTGTGGTAGGATGGAAAATTGATTAAGAGAGCATTACCTCCTGGAGCAAATTACATCAATTCCTTCATGCCAGACATATTTGTATTGTAAAAGTTAGAAATTAATTTAGGCTGTAGGAGTTCATGTTCTGCCACCTGGGGAACCAAATGTACTATATGCTCTAACCTTGGCATCAAAATCCAGTATATTTTGGATTAAAAAGCTGAGCTTTTGGGTGATTTCATGACAGTATACTTTTCCACTCGGTAGCAGAGTTGAATTTTTTTTTTTTTTCTGTGGGGAGGAGTGATGCAACGAAATGGAACACTAATTTTTAGGATTTGGAACTGTGGTATAAATTCTGTTGCTAACAAAACTAGAGAGAATTTCTAATGAAATGTTCTGATAAATAAAACCTTTTTGTTAGTGATGGAAATGAAAATATGGTTGATTTTTTTTCTAAGTATTGGACTAGTGGGGCTATCCACATGTAATATACTGACTTGAGATAATGGAGAGTACTTTTGGATTCATAACTCTTTGGATTCATTCTGTTGGAGTTAGTGGTTGCTCGTATTCTGCAAAGAGTTTCAGTTACTTTTTAAAATTGCAGGAATGAACATTGAATGAAAGAAGTTATTACAAAGACTGGCTCAACTGCATACATACTTAATTCAAAATATGTTACAGAGGTTCCTCTGTTGCTTGATGTAGAAATGCTTACAGATTCAGGCACTCAGTTTACCTAAACTGGGTGAAGTTAGATGGACAGGAAGAGTGTGAGGAGACTTAAACCAGCATTATTCTCTGGAAGTCGAGGATCTGCCATTCACCTAAGAGTGAAACATGGTTACATGTTACTCAGCTACAGTTACATCAACTCAGCTGTACTGTACGTGATAAATACTGTGTTGCTGATGACTGAATTGTACACTGTACATTTGGTACTATCTGTAGGTGCTAGAATGTTACTGATTTTTTTTTCCCCCTAGAATAGTATTTTAGGTGATGAACAATCTAGTAAATGAGGTGGTCTTCATTCTGGATGCAAGGTGCCCTGTCCCCATTAGTGTAGAGTATAAGAGTAAACAGAGAACAGGAAAACTGGTTTAGGTGTAGCAAGTAGGGATATGTAATTTTGTTTAATTTTTTTTAAAGCTTGTATTGCCTCCAGAAAATGACTGAACTTGCTAAATTAATTTCTTTTTCAGTTGAGTGTTCGTGGGAAAAATAAGAAAGAGAAACTTGAAGACTTCTTCAAAAATATGGTGAAATCAGCAGATGGTGTCATTGTTTCAGGAGTAAAGGTGATTACTGCCTAACATAGCAAGATTTAAAATGCATTAACATTGTTGTCTTTTTTAATGAAGCAGAATTTTAATAGGTACAAAAATGGGATTTTTATAGTGATATCTAACTTAAGAATTAGTGGCACACCGTGGGTGAGAACTTGTGGCCTGGATGCAAAATAATGGAGAGCTTTCTTGTGAGCTTTCAGTATTCTTTCCCCTTTTCTATGAAATTGCGCTTTTTTTTTTAATATACATAGATAATTGAAAATCTGGTTGGGTTTTTTTGTTCAGGCCTACCATTTTATATAGTGGAAAGGAGAACTAGGTCTGACAACTGCTTCAGTTCAGAAGGTACTGAATGAATTTTCGCAGTATTTTAGAATCCTACTGTTTGAAGGCTAGAAGCAGCAGTAGAGGTTATATGATTTTTCCCGGTAGATGTAAGAATGTAACTGAGGAAAAAAAAAGAAAATGCAATTTAATTTTCACTTTTCCAAAAGCTACAAGATAGCTTTTATACCAAACAGAAGTTCTGCAGAGAATGATTTTTAATCTCTTTTCTTTCTAGTGGTAACCTTCTATTTGCTAGCAATTTTTACAAGAGTTAAAAGTTTCTAGGTTCAAAATCTTTGGTTTTGGAACTGCTGGAAAGGGGATATAACCATGGATTCAATATGACTTGGAGAAAAAGTCCAAATAACTACCACTTTCATAAGAACATTGTTCAAAGACCACGTTGTAGGCTATTCCATGGTATTGAGCATCTGTTTTATTTTAGATGTTTTTTAAAGTAAGTATTAAACCAATTATCTCAAATTACAATACAGAAAATATTAGCATTTACCTGTGTTTGCCAAATTGACAGAAGTCTGTCATTAAGATCAGTGTTCTGAGATAGGAGTTCAAATCATCTTGTCTGAGACCACAGCATCTGTACTACTGCGTAACTTTGATCCCTTCTCCCCTTTTTCTAGGTAGATCTCTTTTTATATTAAGTACTTGACATGTATTCTGTTTTTCTGTCTCCCTTCGTGACCCTTTGATGTTCCTTCATGTTTAGTTATATGGACCTTTAGGATGCTTGTTGCAAATTCTTAATTCTTACTAAATTCTTAATAACAAGTGAGATCATGATATAAGTGGAGAATAAATCAGTTTACATATATGGTGTTTTAGACAATAAAAATAGATGCATTTCCAGTCACAGCAACAGTGAAATGTGCAAATTTACTGTGCAATTGCTCTGTAGAGAGTGAGTGAAATCCTGTTTTTTTTTAACTGTTCTCTTTTTTTTTATGTAGGATGTGGATGACTTCTTTGAACATGAGAGAACATTCCTTGTAGAATATCACAACCGAGTCAAAGATGCCTCTGCTAAATCTGATAAAATGACAAGATCCCATAAAAGTGAGTTTTTTTCCAGGGTGAAAATAGTACTGGTTAAAGTGCACAGAAGTTGTTCATGAGGAGAAGTAATTTTTAGTTTTCTTTTTGCTTGTGAAAAGTGAATTCGTTTCTCCTAGTGTAGCCTTCAGAGTCTAAAGAAGTTCAGTCTGACTTTCTGAGTTTAGGCTTTGCTGCAGTAGATTAGATGGAGTAAGAACAGTCTGGTGCAACACTGAGGATACCTTGATTCTTCACGTTGTCTGCTTGAAAAGAAATACACTTTAAGTATTAATATTTTGTTGAAGTCTGACTTAGTCATTTATGTGTAGAGGTGGGTGGTATGGCAGTACATGTGATTCTACACCAAGTGAAGTTGTTCTTGATTGGATGTAGTTGATTCCACCAAATACAATCTCTTGGCACACTGGGCATTGCATTATCTTGCTAACAAGGTTACCTTTGATCATAGCAAATTCCTCTTTGGGCCATTAGTTCTAGGCTAGGTTTCCATTTCTTAGTCATTTAGATTGGAGACTGGAATGTGTAGATTCAGTAGCCTGGTTTGCAAGACCCTTTTCTTAGTGAGACAAGATTTTCCACTTGCCTGTTGATTTGTCTTTGTGAGCTGAGTGCTAGCTAATGTGATTTCTGAAAGCTCTAGATGGTCTTCCCAAGTGCAGTTCATTTATTTGAGAAAATGAAAAATCTTTGGGTTAGGACTATTGTGTTTGATTTAGGATTACTGTGTTTTGAGAAGCTCAGAAAAAATTTACCTATATTGCCCTTGATTTTAAGTTTTTTTGCCTAGACAAATGAAAATTTATCTTCCAGATTCTGTCTACTTCCTTGAAGTTTTGGTCTGATTTACAGATACTGTCTTTGCTGATAACAGTAATACGGTTCGCACAAGACCAGGTCACAAACCTTTTATGAATCTCCATTGATAAGATCTCTAAAGTGGATATTGAATGAGACATTAAACCAAGAATTTTCTGAGTTCTACAGATGCTTCTCTTGCCGTTGTATGAAGACTGAGTCTTTCGCAGTTTTAGTATCTGTGCTAGGAGATGGAGAGAGTCAGTTAACTAAGGGGCCCTGTGGCTGCATTCAGTTCCCACCTGAAGTGGTTCCTGCTGTTTTTGGTTGCTTTCTTAAAATGAGAACTGAACTTCATTCATAGTAATGAAGTGCCGTGATTTATTTACAGAGTGAGAAAGGCTTTTATGTTGGTTGTAGAACCAGGAAAATCCTTTGAAATGACGTTGTAGAGGATCTGATGGGAAAGGATGGATCAAACTCATGACAAAGCTTCATTGGTTTCCAGGCTCAAATCACATAGGATGTTTATTGCCAACTTTTACTAAACTGTGAACTGGGACAAATGGCACCTTTGAAGATTCTGGCTAGAGGAGTAGAGCAGTGACCTAGGAAACCTGTTTTGTAAATGGGTAATCTGTAGTGTATGGATAACATAATCAACAGGGAGCTGCACAGCTTGCAAAGACACGGACTTGCTACTTCCAGTAGAAAATCCATTTTTATGTTGAAATGGGAGGAATAGAAGGGGCAATTAGTAATTTCCTAATATCATGCTTCACTGTAACCAACTGCACTGATGATGTATGGAGTAATGAATTGCGTGGAAGTGGACCCACTCAATCTCTTAAGGGTGTGTTATTAAAAAAAAAATATTCTGCTTAAAGGCATATAAACTTCAGAAATAACAAGCAAATGTATTTTCCTGTTCATTGCTTGGATCTGTTTGTTTTCATCATTCATTGAGTTAATTCTTAAAGCTCTTGAATAAAGCTATGTGTGCAAAGATTTTATGATGATTATATAGCAATACCTCGCCAGTCAAATTATGCAGCCTTCCTACAAATATGGCTTCTAATACCATTGTTTAAAGTGATGTAACACTAATGCTACTCTAACCTGTGACTGCCTGTTGAAGAGGTTAGGGTTTCCTAAATAACAGGGATGTGCTAGAAAATGTGTTGTGTATATAGTGCTGTATTTTTGGTAGTTGGGGTTTGTAGTCAGTTAACTGCTCTCTCTCAAGCACACAGACTTTTTGTTACTATTAAACTGTGATTTTATTTTTTCCAAATAGCTTTAAAATAAAGTTAAATTTGCACTTTAACCACTGAGTTTGTACATCGTCCACCAAAATAAAACCTAACAAAATTGCACAATAAATTTACCTAGCAGGTTCTAATTGCATAAAATACTCCTAGGTAATCACAGGCTGTGCAATTTGGTGAAAGCACCATTTTTATTGTGTGAAATTTTATTTCTACTTTTGAGTTAAAGCACGTCCTTTTAGAAAAATACCTATTTTTGAAGAAAGAGAGGAACTTCAAAATTTTCAGAAAGAAGAGGAATGAGACAGTAAAAGAAGTGCTTGTTTGTTTTTCTAGATGTGGCGGATGACTATAATAGAATTGGTTCTTCATTATATGCATTAGGAACGCAGGACTCCACAGACATATGCAAGTAAGATATTGTTAACCTATGGGGTAATTTGCTGTGTAGCAGTCTTAATGGTGACCTGCTGAGATTGATAGCTCTTGTTAGGAGAAAACCAGGATTTATTACAGCTGTATCACATTAAGATATTTTCTTCTCTAGTATTTCCTTTCTTTAGCAGGCTGTGTTTAATACTTTTGCTTTAATATTTGTCTGAAAAAAAAATGCTGTTTTCTACAGTCTGTAAAAAATTACACAGATGAGATGAAAAGTCCTCATTGAATAAAAAACCCCACAACTGTTCACCATTTTTTAAGTTACAGATGCTCTGACATGTGCAGCAAGCACAGGTCTCGGTCTGAGTATATGGATTTTTTTGAGTGTAGCGACATCTTGAAAAATAGTTGTGCTGTTCTGGCAAGTTTACTGCCCTTAGGAAAATAAAGGAATGTACAGAGATTCCCAGAACTTTGAAAATAGCAGGAGGTCTCTATGTAGAGATATTTGTCCTTTAATCTTTCAGTGATTTGCTTGAAGATGAAGTCTGGTGTATCTGAAAGTAAAACTTAGTTAACTAGCTTAAAGATGCAAGTGCTTGTCACCATACACACATAGTTCATTCGTGTTATGTTGGTGTCCGTGTGACGACAGGCAGGACGTGAATATGAAAGTTAACTTAGTAATTTATCTGAATTACAGTGATACACATCCAAATGTGGTGACAGCTTATATACCAGATATACCAGATACTTCGATAATAGTATTGATTTGTTGTAGTCCATTAGGGTTTGTCAGAAATCACATCTGTCTTCTGTCAAAACACTATAATTTGACTGTAATTCAGCCTGCTGTAAGACTGAAGCCTTGTATTGTCTCCTGCAGTGGAGATGTTGCCACACTGTTGCTCAGCATCCCTGAATTGCAAGTAGGACATATGTCATGTTTACTGGGTGAAGGAAAGTACATTCAAATTTACATAAAGGACACTTGATGATAGTGTAAGACCATTGACCAGGGTGCTGGTGTTCAGGGTTTAATGCACAGAAGCATAAAGAATCCTTGATATTCTTTACTTAAAAATATCCATCTGTTACACTTTGTCATTTGCCTTTCTTACATTGCAGTGTTCCCATATTTGAAGTTTGAAACTAGTATGTTCTCTGAGTTTTGTGAATTATAATTCTAAGCAGTGCCTTTGCAGTCTTTATTGCCAGACGCAGACTATAGTGTGAGTTCTAGAACGTAATTAGACTGTTCAAAACAATATTGTAATATGAGCTGTTTCCTTTGCACAGGTTTTTTCTGAAGGTGTCAGAGTTATTTGACAAAACAAGGGTATGTACTATGAAACGGACCGTATGTCAACAAGGCATTAATATGTGGATTAATATGAATGCTTCTAGATGGAGCGTTTAAGCAATGTGTAGTGTGGAATGAGAAAGTGTAAGATTGCAGTCATGTGTTTTGTGAAATGATTGAACCTTAGGACTCTTCAGTAAACTAAATGTTTCTAGGCAGTCTCCTGTAGTACCCTTGTAAAGCTGCTGTTCCTCTAAAATGCATAGAGATCTTCCATACTTGTTACTGGGAGTCACAGAACTTGTTACGGATAAAGGAAATGAAGAAATGTAATCCTTAATCCAAAAAAATGGTCATGCTGCTTTTTTCTGGAGCCGAGATGGGTTTCTGCAATTATTTGACTCAGAAATAGTATTGCTTGTGCTTCTATCCAGTTTTTCAAATATCTTCTCTTTTGCCTTACTTGTTTGGCTTGCTAGAGAGAAGATGTGTGCTATGTATAAGGAAAACTTTCAGATGAAAAATGTGTGCATTTCCTAAACTGACAATTGTACCTGCATAAATACATACTTTAAAGAAAATTAACAGAATTACTTGCTTTGACTCAAAATGTTGAATTTTAGAATTTTTTTTTTAAATTAGGGCTTGAAAAATGCACTTGCAGACTCTATTTCTAATCTGTTTCAAATACAAGCAAATTAGTTTATTGGTTTTTTGGACCATTTAGTGCATGCAGTTACACAATTAGTCTGCAAAGGTGCCTTAAATATTTGTCTTCCTTTGATTTCAACAACAACATAAAGCTGCTTGTGCAATTGTTAATATTTAAGTTTGTTTCTCTGCATTTTTTCTAGCATATGATAAATATAATTGCTATTGGAAAAAAAGCAGTGTTTAATATAGAAAGCCAGTTGTCACTTACTGCTCACAGAGTAGCTTATTGCTTACATTTGAATACAAAATCCTAATACTGCTTCTCATTTTGCATCTTTTAAGTATCCTGGCATTAATGCCTGATCTTAGTTTTTGAAAAAGACCATCTGTCGTGTACTGTATATTTTATATTGAATTTTTATCATACAAATGAATACCCAAAGTCTGGATGTTTTAAGTTGATCCTTTTGCTTACTGTTTTTTTTTTGTTTGGTGGTGGTGTTTTGTTTTGTTTTTCCAGAAAATAGAAGCTCGGGTATCTGCTGATGAAGATCTTAAACTTTCTGATCTTCTGAAATACTACCTTAGGGAATCTCAAGCTGCTAAGGTGAATTTATAGGTTTTTGTTGAGTGTTTCTTTTACACTGTATTTCTTTAACATAAAAAAAAAAAAGAGAGAGAAAGTGGTAAGGGATCATCAACTCACAATATAGATAGATTAAAATGCTGCCACCCCTAGCCTGCAGTTTCTCCCTTAGCTGTAAAACCTGTCTCTGTTGAATATAAGGAGTAACAAAGCAGTTGCTGATGTGGGACTGACTGTGTGGAGCTGAGTGAGCCACTTGTCAAGGCCAAATCATGCAGTAACGAAACACAGTGGAAGGGCTGTTTGTGTGCTTGCAGTGTGTTCGCTGCTTGTAATTGCAAGCAATTTTGCTTTTTTTTATATACTAAAATTGGGTATTCCATATAATCTACTAGTGCTGATACAAAAACTCATGGCCTGAATTTGATATTCTGTGCTTACAGAAAATTTCATTCTTGCTGTTGTTTGATGTGAGATGATTAAATAACATCGCAGAATGAGCAAGCATTTGACAGAAAATGTCTATTGTTAGATCACGAACTGTTGCACCAAAAATGTTACTAGTGTTTCTTTGGCTCTGTGTGTATTTAAAATACATAATCTATATGTAGTTTGTTTCTAATCTAAGAAGCTGTGAAATTTCCCATGATTTGCCTTCTTTCCCATGATTTGGCTTTCTGGAGTTTGATCTAAGCCATCTGTTGCTAGCCTCTGTCAGACAAGATGGAGTCCAGACAGTATTACATTGTGGATCTGATCTAATATAGACATTCCTGTGACTTGCAGGATGAAGTAAAATGAATGCAAATAATTAAGTAAGAACTGAAATACAGCAAGAAGGACTAATATTAATTTGATTTTTTAATTACTTGGAATATAATCAAATCCTTGGGTAGAGTCTTATAAACTCCATACAACCTTTGTTTTTTTAATAGGATCTCCTATATAGAAGATCTAGGTCACTAGTGGATTATGAAAATGCTAATAAGGCATTGGATAAAGCAAGAGCAAAAAATAAAGATGTGCTGCAAGCTGAAACTACTCAGCAAATATGCTGTCAGAAATTTGAGAAAATTTCTGAATCGGCAAAACAAGGTATTTGGGTGGTTCTTGATCCTATGTTACTACTTGAAAATTAACATATTTTACTATGTTATTAATGAGAATTAATGTAATTAATGAAAATAGGTTTTTGTACTGTTTCCTAAGCAGGAATATTATCTTTTAATGATCATTTACTTATTTAGAAAGTTCAAATGATATTTTTCTTTGGCTCCTCATAGCTCTGATAGGCAGAGCAAAGTCTAGGTGCAAATTACTTGTTAAGCTTTTTTTTTACATACATAAGCTAGGATACAAAATGATAACTGCTAGCAGTAATAGCAAACAAATCTTTTAAAGTGTTGTTAAAATTCCCCTTTTGGTTTTATGCTTTCTTCTGTGAAGGCACCAGTCTGTCACAGATATGATACTACAGCAGAGAAAGGAGAAATAATGAAATGAGATTTCACCAAATTACAGAGTTAATAGAGAAAATGAACCTTATTTACGTGTTACTTTTATTCTGGAAACTTACTGTCTTTTTTAGGTTAATACTTCAGGTGAGTTAGTAGTGATCTGACTCATCATTTGTGGCAGATCTGTTCAAGGTTTAAACACCATGCTCTTCTGTTTTTATCATTGAAGACTTGTTTGAGCCTGTTAATCTGGTTAGTGATTCCTATAAATGAGACAGTGGAGAATGAGTGATCCTGTTAGCCACAAAGGTATATGCAGAAAGTGTAATGTTGTTCATCCTAGCTTTAGCTTAGTATATTCCCTGAAGACTTTCATGTATCAGCCTTGAAAGAACACTGCAGATGGAATAAGAGAAATAAATGTTAAAAGCATTCACTTGGCAGTCTTTTTTCAAAAGAGCTTTGTGTCCACAAAAGGTTCCTAGAGGTGAGGAACTGCAGTGATGGTTTGTTCTCTTTCAACTGTGTAGCAGTATTTTTGAGCCCAGAATATGCTGAGATTAAACTTGAAATTTTTCTTTTTTCCTTCTCTCACCCTTTACCTCTTCCATCCTGTAGGGATGTTTGGTAATAGCTGAGGTCACTAGCAGGGATACTGTTAATGAGTCCATTTTTATTTTCTATAGAACTGATTGACTTTAAGACAAGAAGAGTTGCAGCATTCAGAAAAAATCTGGTGGAACTAGCAGAACTGGAATTAAAGCATGCTAAGGTAATTATGATCCTTTTTGGCCTACATTTCAAGTGATTTTCAATATTATATGCTTGATTAACCAAAATGGCTACATTTGTTGTATGATACACACTTCACATCCAGGAAGGGGAATTTTAAGTTAAGCGTTGTTTAGAAAAGTGAACGTTCCTTATTAACAGAGAAGACAAAAAAGTGTAGGTGAAGTGTCTCTCTGAGAGATTGGTGTGCTTGAGGTGCCTTTGGAAAACACGGATCCTGGAGGAAAATTTTGCCTTCAGTTTTATGTTCAGTTGGCTGTTTGATATTTACAGCTGCAGAGTTTGAAAACTTGCCTATTTTTAAAACTTCCTCTCACCATTTCACTATGAGATAGGAAGTGGTTTCTCCTGTTATCCAGATTTTGGGACTTGATGTATAGGATGTGAAGATGAGATCACACTGGCCTGACTGATGGGTATGCTTTTTGAACCTTTTTGCCTTTAAACTCTAAACCATTAACAAAAGAGGCATATTGCAGATAGTCTTTTCAGGAAAATAAATTTTGTAGGAAAAGAACTTTAAGGGGCCTGTACTGTCCTTAAATTTCACAATATATTTGATTTCATGGATAAGTACAACACTCTCTTATTTGAACAGTCTTATACCTGGAGGCAGTTTTCTTTTAAAAATCAGTTCTTTAGCATTTCTCTTCAAATCTGAAACTGAATTGGTTAGGAAGCTGGGAATTAACTCAGAATGTATCTGTTGAAAGGACTTGTTAAGAGGTATATTGCTGCTTTACACTCTTTTCAGCAGTGTTAATGGTGTCATTCTTCATTCTGCTAAACCCATTGCTTGTAAAACTAATGCACTGTAAAAAAGGGTTGTTTAGGGAATTTTTTTTTTAACCTGTGTAGGTATAAGTTCAGCTTAATGAAATATTTATATATTGCTGGTAAAGCAATCAGCAGTGTATGGAACACGACTCCTTTTTCAGACGAACAGTCCTTACTTTAAATAGTCCTAACAGTCTTATTGCAACAGTTTTTATTGATTTGCCATATTGTGCTTTAGTAAGGGAATGAATCCACACTGCTTCTGTCCTGCTTCAGTCATTGACTCTTCATCATCTCTTGTAACTGACCCTTGCTGAAGTCTCAGGTGGTTTGAAGTGGAATTCTTAGACAATGTCTCTGTCTTCTAAAGTATCCCTAAAGAATCACTTCTTTTAACTATGCAAGTCACAATCTCAGAGTAACGTTCTCTTGAATTTTAACAGCTAATAAGGTGGAATGCAGGGGTAAGATGCCTAATTTCTGTAGCTTTCACCTTGATATGTATTTCCTGTGTCCTCGGTATACCTGGAAGTGCTTGAAGTTTTTTACCTTTGGTTTGTTGCCAGCTTGTGTTTAACATGCATTTCTTTGGATAGTCTGTCTGTGACTTACTTTGTCTTAGTAAATTTACTAACAATGAGTCCATAAAACTGTAACAGAAGCTTTGAATTGTAGTTCTGTTTTTGAAAATGATTTTTTTTGGCTGACCCTTTTCACCTACTTCATCATGGAGCCCAACATTTACTACACAGTTTTGAATCTTTAAAGCTTTACAATAATAAATGGTCATTTTGACTAAGAGTGACAAATCTTGAAATGTTAACAAATACTGTAACCTGTTGAATCAAAGGATGTTTTGTTTCTCACTAGGTTGAAAGTTCTCTTTTTTCAATGCCACTGTTTCATATTTAAAACAAGCTAAGCAACTACAGATGGATCATTTTGGTTACTGTGGGTTTTTTTCTGTGAATTCTGAGTTAGATTATTACAGAATTTACAAGTACAATAGGTTGCATTTTTCAACATTATATAATGGGGAATGTTCTTATTAGTGCTGTAACTAAGGTATTTGAAGAGAACCCTATAAATAGTTTTTTATTAGTCTGTACAGAGTATTGAAAGATGAAATGGTTTGGTGGACACTTTCTGAGTTAGTTCCATAAAAGGATGAAAGAAGATATTAAAAAACTTGTTTGATGGGGTTTTTTTAATGTAATATTCTGCCCTGATGTGGGAAGAGCAATGTTAGGGGAATATGGATGAAATGCCAATCATGAACAATGTTCCCATTTCAAGGACTAGGTGGCCCTGGTTTTGCCTGGGCTAAGCTGGGCTGTTTCTAGACACCTAATTCGTCTTGACGTACAGCCAGAAGAGGACTAGTAGAAGCAAAAAAGAAAGCTATGTTTTTCATGTAGGCAATCAGTTAATTATGTCACATCAAAAGCCCCCTCCTTTTAGGTTCTGGGCAAAATACTTTGTCTGATGCTGTGGCAGTCCCTGTCTCTGTGCTTTTGCACCTACGGGAGGCAGGCATATAAAGTTTCAGTCGCAACAAAATGGCAATATCTTGGTCAGTCGTGTGTGGAGCACAGCACTGACAAACTTTGCAACATGACCTGTTACTCAAGTCTAAGTGTTTGCTTCTGGCAAAAATGCTAAGTGGGGAAGAGGTCTGGGGACAATGGAAACCCACTGCTGCAGGCTTTTGCTAGAAAAAGTGAGGTGGGTGTCTCCTCTATTGTGGGTTTTCTTTTTCTGTAAGGAGTGCCTCCAGACTAGATGCCATCAGATGGATCTGTCTCTGAGTCAGTCCAGCCATGTGTCTTCTGGACTTGGAGCTGCCTCACTCAAAAAACATGGAGGTGAAATATGATGTAGCATTGGGTGCTGAAACTCACCTGAGAGGCTGTCTTTTGGAGGAATTCAGACGCAATGAAGGCTGCTGCTTGACTTGCTATTGAAAGTTACTTGCTCTGTGTGGAAACAAAAACACAAATCCCAAAATACAGAAGTTGCTGCACAGAAGTCAGAGTAACCAAAGAATTGAGAGAAGGTTCTGAGGCATGGCTCACATTTTGTGAGCTATACCTACCTGTAGCTCTAGAAGACTCGAGGGCAATAGGGAAATAAACCTTTAGTAAATCAGGGACACTGTATATACAAATCCTAAGTAAGCCCCTCTCTGCCCAGTTACGTTTATACTACTTCTCTATAAAATACTTCTTGGCAGTATTGCTACTATCCTCTTAACCTTTTGGACTGCAGCTCAAGACTTATGAAAAAGCTAAAAATCAGACTGTGGGTTCAGTTTGCTTTAAGTTGTTGAAAGGGCAGACTTTTGCCAGGAAGGATGATGATGCATGACTCTTCCTTTCCCTTACGTTGGCACAATTATGTGTGCAGCTGCATAGTAAGAAGAAGCCTAAAGTTGCTCTGGGTTTTCCTAAGTTTTACTTTGTCTTGTTTTCTTGCCATCTCTTGTATCAAACCACCCAGTTTTGGCTGGGAGGGTCTGGCAATAACAGAGAGCTGCCTTCTTAGCAGCAGCAGGTACTCTAGATTTATTTAGAATAGCTGCCAGACTGAAGCTTTAGATTGCCATTGGTCTCTGACCTACACTAAGCATATTGATGTTTCTTTTTCTGTGGCCATTCTGGCTGATTATCTCCTTAGGTAGTGCTTTAGCTTCTGTTTTGCTAGCTCTGTGTTTCTTCATGACTTCATGCAGCTGTAGCTATTGTAAGACCTGAATAAGTGTTTGGCCATTTTGGTGCAAAAGCTGCATTTGGTGTATCGTTCAGTATTTTAAATGGTTGGATTTTGAGGTATTCCCGTGTTGGACTTCATGTTCAAGAAGGGAGGTTTGATAGCTGGTGAAACTGCTAAGCTTATAATCATATACTTAAAGTGTTCATAGTCTTGGCTGTACTTTTAGAATCTTTTGACATATGAATTGTAACCGAGTAAGATAGCCACTTCCTTCATGTAAATAAACAGAAACATAAATTTTCCACAAATATTAATATATACACTTTTGCCTCCATGGTTTTTTTGGAAAAAGAATTCTTGTGTTACTAGCAACAGATGTCTGTTTGGAACTAACAGAACAAGGAAGTAAGCAAAATGCAGTGCTAAGGGATTTGATGAAATGTTTTGTCAGTTATTCTTTCTTTCCAGAAAAGGATGTTTCTGTCACTGTGGTTCTGCCAGTAATTTTAGTATTTACAGCTTAGGAGCGTGAGCTGGCAGGGAGCACTTTACTGAATCTGAATGTATAGGACTTTCTCAAGCTGTGCTGAAGTAAGTCGAGTATGTCAGATTCTGCAGCCACAAAGAGTAATGGCTCACAGCTTCTATTGTCCTTGATTTATTATAATTTAAATAAGGTGGTTCTTGTGAAATTTGTAAATTTGATCTAATGAAAATGAATGATGTGCCTATTTTGAAGATTTTGGTAGGCTGGCTGGCTTAGTTTGAAAATGACTGAGGTGTAAAGGATGTTGTGATGGTTTAACGTCAGCTGGCAACTAAAAATCAGAAAAGTGAGAAAACTTGTGGGTTGAGTTGAAGACAGTTTGACAGGGAAAGCAAAAGTCATGCACACAAGCAAAGCTGAACAAGGACTTTATTCAGTGCTTCCCATGGGCAGGCAGGTGTTCAGCCATGTCCAGGAGAGCAGGGCCCCATTATGTGTAACAGTGACTTGAGAAGACAACACTCTGAATGCCCCCCTTTTCCTTCTATTTCCTCCACCTTACATACCGAGCATGATGTCATATGGCCTGGTATATCCCTTTGATCACTGGGGGTCAGCTGTCCTAGCTGTGCCCCCTCCCAACTCCCATGCACCCCCAGCCACTTTTCCAGTGTGCCAGTACAAGGAGCAGAACAGGCAGAGTAAGAGCTGCTTGGTAATAACGACATCATCTCTATTTTATCAACACCATTTTCAGCACAAATCCAAAACACACATCCCCATATTGGCCACTGAGAAGAAAATTAACTCTATCCCAGCCAAAACCAGCACAGATGTCTTGGTAACATCTTTTTT
>VZRO01001497.1:963965-1058392 GCA_013397915.1 Daphoenositta chrysoptera | reverse complement strand
CCGCCGGCGGGGTTGCTGGGGGCGGAGGAGGGTCGGGCCGGGAGGGGAGCGGGCCGAGCCGGGCCGGGCCGGGCCGGGGGAGCCGGCCTGAGGCGCCGAGCGCGGCCGGAGGAGCGGCTGTCTCCGCTTGGGACCGAGGCTTGACCCCACCTTGCTGGCGGGGACTCAGCTCCTCACCCTTCCAAACTAACGTGCTGCCCGAGCTGGGAATAATCCTCACTCTGCTGTTTCGCATGCTGTGTCCGGGCGTCTGGAAGCACAGTCCGTTTCTCCTCCGGCATAAGTTTTTATCTCTACAGTTATGGTAGTTCTGTCTTTTTACTGAAATCCGGAGCTTTCTGTTAAGGATAAGCGTCTTTAATGATTTCTTTTGTATTTTTGCCTAGAGGAAAGTAAATGTGCACGCTGCAAAACCTTGGAAGCCTAGGGTTTCATGCTGCTTTGTCACATGGCTTTTATTAGATGGGTATTTAATCCTCGAGCTGGTAAAATTGCTTGGCTGTTTTAGAGTGGAAGAACTTGAAAGATGTTCATCTAAAGGCATCTGTATAAACACTATTTACAGGTTTTCTTCTTTACCTGTCCCTTTCGCACAGGCGGTGTATTTTCTTAAGTACTGATATGGCATTACAAGTATTTTTCTCTGAAGTGTGACTGTTTTGATCTTGACTTAAAATGATGTCTCAATACAAATGACCCTGAGACATCTCCAGTTAATGCTGAGAGGCAGAGAGAGAAATTAATTAAAACATTAACACAGAGAATGGTATAACAGTAGCAAGAAGCTGCTTTTACAGAGATTCTTCTCAGTTTTGTAAAGAAACTCAGATTTTTTACATAAAAGTGGTTGCCCAAGTTAGAGCAGAGTAATCAGTCTTTTTTTTTTTTTTTTTTTCCCTGTGCCAAGTCAGTAGAAATGGAGATTACTGGAAAAGAGGAATAGTAAGTTTTTATAGACTTACTGTGCACAATTGTTCAGGTAGGGGTTCTTATGTTGTATGCCATGTTAACATACCTTCTTCCTTTTATGCCATGCCTGCATCATGGAGGAAGCCTAATTTTTTGTTTTCCCTGCAATTGTATTAGTCATGAATATTTTTTTCCTCTTTACCTTGTGCAAAATATTTAAGTAAATGAAAGTGTATGTTTACTTTCATAAAATGCTCATATTGTAATTGCCACATAACATACAAACATTAGGAGTGGCACAAGTATCGCTTCTGATCTCAGATGACCAAAAATGCTTTTTGTCCTCAGTGGATGCTCTGGCTGTCGGTGGGCCATGTCTGCCAGGTGCTGTATGGATGCAGTGCAGACACGGTGGCCTTGGGAACTAATGGTGCGTGGCTGTGCTGCATGTCACGCTGCTGCCTGTGCTCCAGTATCAGAAGTGAGCACTGATATGGAAATGTGCATTTATCAGTTGACCTTCATTTTAGTATCTCTTGCTGTATAATCTTCTGGGGCTATAAATACACCAAGCAGCTCTAATAGGCACACCTCATACCTCTGCTCTGCCGTGGGTGAGTCGGTCGTAGAGCACTTGTTATGCTTGTGCAGTGGAGACTTGATTTCAGGAGAGTGCAGAGCATGCACAGCTCCTCTGGTTTCACCTGTGGAAACTGAGTACTGCTGACTGGGTTATCATGCTTGTTAATCTCCAGCGTGTTTTATAGTGTTTCTGGCTAAGTTTACTCAATCTCTGCAGGTAGTTGGATGAAATCAACAGTTTTTAATTCATTTTGAGTACTTTCGAATTTCCAAAATCTTAAGCTTTCTGAAACCATAATCTTTCAGTAATCTGATGCTGGAATTTGTTTTGATAAAGCTTCAAGAGCCCATAGAGCTTGTCAAAAGTCCAGCTGTACATATACTTTATAAGCTATTGGCTCAGTTCTCTATATAAGCTTTACAAAAGTTCCCTGTTAGGAGTTCAACTAATAAAGTAGTCATCTGAAGATTTTTTAGCTGATAGCTTAATGTGAAGTTTATTTTGCAGTGCAATCTGCTGTAGTAAAGTATTAATGAGTGTGTTCAAGTACACACCTTGACTTAAAGCTATGCTGATGCTCTGAGGCTTTGTGAGTGAAGTAGTTAGAAAATATCCAATGCTGTCTGCTTAAAAAGGAGGTCATCCACAAATAAGAACGGTATTATTCTTATTCAGTAAAGCTACTCACATTATTGTAGTTTTGTTTTGTATTTTTGTGGTGGTTGACTTTTTTTTGCTTAGCTGAATGGGGCTGGCTTCTGCGAGACTTGCTCAGCATCTAAGATAAATGTGAAAACGTGTATTTTCTCAGTGCCCATTTTCTGTTCTCCATTACACTTCCCATGCTCTGGCCTCTTGCGTCACTGACAAGGCAGTGGATAACTTGCAGGGCATCCTTTGCAATTCAGCTGATTGCTTCTACTGGCAATCTGGTTTTCAGTGTTCAGTAGGTTCTTTTGTGGCTTAGAATTGCTGAATACAGTTGATCTTGTCACTTCAGAAATGTAATATTATAAGATAGTAACCACTAAAGTTTTAATCTATAGTTCGTGATGTCTTGTGTGGTTTCTATTCCAAATGCCTTTTTCCTCAACTGTAATTCAGATTCCATGTTAGTTTCCATTGTTGGAATGGCACTGTACACAGGCTATGTGTTCATGCCTCAGCACATCATGGCAATATTGCACTACTTTGAAATTGTGCAGTGATGAAGAATGTACTTTGAAGAAGTAACTGGGCTTTGAAATCTGGTCTACAAAGAAGAATGAACCTCTTAGTTTTAACAAGACTTCTACTGATGTCCGAAAGACACAATTATGACTCTGAAGACTAGGAAATGAGATATGTAGAGCAGGGACGTGAGATGTCCCCTATGTTGTGTTCATTCCCTTTAATTTTACAAGATACGCCCTTGTATAGTAGTTTTGTCTACTTTAACATTGTGATTGTACTTTGATATCAGTATTTTCTTAACTTTGTGACAGTTTCAATATTGCACTGTGAAAGCTTTTCTTAATTGTAATTTTCAGTAAATCTTAATTGCCTTCTATTTTTAATCAGAAAGTCATCTTATTAAATGGGGCTTAAAGCTTTTGCTATTGTATGGTATGTATTTGCCTGGATATTTCTATTAATGCATTTTGTAAGAAAATACATCTAGATTCATATTAGAGACATGGATATATTAGTCTAATGCTATTTACAAAAGTTAGTTTGTATGACTGAACTCAGGTGTACTGTTTGCTGTCCAAACTTTGTTCAACAGTATATTTGTCCATATCACCTAAATTTGGAATTAGCAATTATTTCAATTTTCCGTATTCTACCTGTTGGAGGAGGGAGGGGCAGATGAGGCATTGAAGCAGAGTGAAGACTGCATTCGTTATGTTTAAAGTAGTGCTGTGGTTCTGGGCTCTATCTGGGTGGGGGGAGAAGTGGACTTTTCTCTACTGGCATTGGCCCACATAAGGCTTTGGGATAGCACTTTAAATCAACCCTGTTTTTCTAGCTACCAATTTAATTGTACTTTTACAGGATGCTTTATTATGTTCCAATAGCTATGGTTTTTGCTGATTTTCACTCAACAGTTTAACTATGTCTAGGTTTTCAAGGGGTTTTCTATTGCTGCTAGTGTTCCAAACATGTTTTCGCTACAAATGACCAAAACATAGGGGTTTCAATGGACTTGAGTTACAACTACAGCAATAAGTAGCTGAATACTTGGCTGAAGTCCTGTCTTTTTTTTAATAGGGATTTTTTTCAGTTTTGTATTCTGAAACATAGGATGGTGACAACTTTCCTAAGTGGACAATTTTTTTGTTGTTGTTGTTTAAAAAATAAAAGTTAAAAAGCAGAGCTTTGATGCAGAACTTTCCTGGAGAAGTTAATGTGTTTGCGAGTGCTGCTTCCTTTTCTCAGAACTTTCCAAAAGTGATACTTGACCAAAGAACTGTGATTTTAATGGCCCAGTAAAAATAGGTACTGGTACGTCTTTTATGCAACATCTGTTGACATCAGAAATTGTAGATGTCCAGTATCTATAGAGATATTGTCTTTTATTTAATTTTCTCAAATGTGTACTCATGAGGAGAGAGTGTTTTTCCCTGTTTTTAAAAACTTCATATGTATTTGATTAAAAACCCTGTTGTTGTTTTGGGAACTAAAAACAGTGAGCCTTAAACTTCTTAGATGAACCTGAAGTTGGTAGGAGTCTCCCTCTAATTCAGTGCTTTCACTTATTAATAACTGGCCAAAAAGACACGGGTAGGTTTTTGGGATTGTGTTTTTTGAGGTTTTTTTGTGGTCTTTTATTGTGGTTTTATTTAAACGTATCCAGAGTTGTATGTGAGCATTTTAAGTGTATATATGGAGATAATGATAAGTTAATGTACTCTTTTTGAAGTAACATAGCATAAATCCAATCTCTCTGTGGATTAAGTCAGTACTTGATTGTGATGTTTCTTTGTGAACTACTACCATGATTGATAACCTCTTTCAGCAGTAGATATGTTATTTGTATGAGGGTGAGAAAATCCCTTTTGTGTGGTGGCTTTAGGAATGTTACTGATTTTTAATTGTGAAAGGTTTTATAAAAGGGCTTTGATATACTGACTTTTATTAGCTGTCTGCTTTTTTTGAGGAAAAAAAAGAGTAACCATTAATTTCCAGTTATTTGTGTTACATTGGCTTGATTGATACCATACTTGAATTCAATTTGCTAATTTGTGTAGTCTTTTTCAGTATTTCTTTTAGTATAAATCAAGAATGTTATAGTCTTGGATAGTTCTTTTTAGATTCTGAATACTTTGTTAAAGATGGAGTAATTTCATTAATAAAATATGATGTGTTACTAAAGTTTAAATTTCTAGAAAAAGGTTTCTGCAGTATGTCCTTTTGTTAAGGTTGAGCTAGTGAAGAGATGGTTCAAATGGTGACTATTACAAAGCAGAGCTTTCTTTTTTAAAGTAAGGGTATTGGTAGGGATTTAATTAATCATGACATTTGAATAATAATAAATGAATCCTAAGGCTACCAAGTCGTTTTCCCACTGCAATCTGCCTTATTGTCTTATTAGTTGGGGGATCATGTCCTCTATGATAGAACCATAAGCTTTTTCTGTGCAAGCTGGAGGTCGAAGGCAGTTCAAATATCATTTGGAGGCAGCTGGTCAATTATGCTTTTGTTCAAACATGTTGATAAAAATTGAGGCATTAGTAATTTATATAAAATGGGAAAAAGCAATTGTGAGGAATGAGAAAAAAAATAACCTGAGAGACCTGCAAGTGGCTGTAGGTTAATGTTTCAATAGTAATAGCTCTTGGGGTTTAGATTGTATCATTAGACACAAGCATTTAAAAATGCATTAGGTGTGTCATATCGCAGAACTGATAATTCCAGTTCCTGGCAGGCAGACTGAGCCGGGGTGACTCGCTGTACTGGAGGCACTGGGGCTGGCAGAGCCAGCTCTGCAGAGGCTCCATGGCTGCCTCCAGGGCTGGGTACTGGAGAATTATTTATTAAAAACCTTTGCAGAAGGAGCTGCTTAACCAAAACAGGCAGGACATCAGGCTGGAGCCAGAAACAGATCCAGGACCTGTGTGGTGTATGTAAGGCTTGAATCAGTTCTGTCTTTTTATATACACATATATACACACACTCTGCTCTTTAAATATGTGTGTGTATCTATATATATGTATATAAATACTGTTTATTTCTTGTAAAATATTATTACATAGCAATTAGTCTGGAGACAGAGGCTGTGATCTTTCTTTTCTGGTTTCTTAACAACCCTGTGAATGAAAACATCAGAGAATCCTAAAGTGAGATTTCCTTGACAAAATTTTGCAAGAAATATATTTGTATATCCATCAATATAAAAAAGAAATTGGTGTGAAAGGAGCATAGCACTGTAAAAGGGAATATTGTGTGATAGATGATCATTGTGTTACTGCAGATTGGTACAACTGGTGTGGTGTGAAGCGTTGCCCTGTTCCATTCAGGTGAAGAAATGAAGTGTGCATTATAAATGCTGAATAAGGGGTACTTGCTGTTGACTAACACAAATAAAGGTTATATTGAGGTAAAGAGACACAACTTGAAGAGATTGGGTACCATGGGCTGTGCACAAAACTGGGGACAGAGCAGCCATACTCTAAAATACCAGAACAGTGGACTCTGGAATTGGCACCCCAATAAAGGTTTTCAGTGCCAGAAGTTCCTTGCACCTGCTTATTTGCTCATGTTTTCTACAACTGCTCTCGTAGGAAGACAGTTTTTCCCCTCTTGCAGACATGTTATCCTGATGGCACTTTGGTGCTTTTGTCCTTTTTATTTTTTGCAGACAAAAGGAAACCAAAGTTTTATGCATTGTTTCTCTGTTTGATCTGCTAGGTCAGCCTTAAACAGCAGCCATCGCTGAGCACAGTAGCTGCTGCCTTTTCTGCCTTTTGTTTGTGTAGTAATGATTTAAGAAGAAAATCTGGTATCATAGTTCCGAGCTGGATCTGCCCTCTCCTTGTAATGGAGAGAGATGAAACTCTAGGTCTGATCTAGATTCCAGTGTGGGATTTGGGCAGAAACCCCTCTGCTTTTCATAATCTTCAGTGCATCACCACAAGATCTTCAATCCATTTTAACTAGCACTGCATGACTGAATACTAAGAAGTTACGGAGTTATGAAGAATTCTTCCTGAGAGCTGGATAAGAGTTGAACAGGCCTTGGTATAAACCTGAGTCAAACACTGATCCGATTTCTAAAGTAAAAGATCTATCATATAGTTGGAACTAATAGGTGATCAACACTTTGGTAATCATGTCTGATGTATCTGGTTTTTATTTATGCCCATATCTGCAGGTGGAATTCTCTGACCATGTCTTGCATTTTGTATTCTCTGCAATTTGAGATAGCATGTCTCAGGTCCAGATTTTACAATGACAAGAAGATGCACTATATAACCCCCAAAAGAACTTCTTTGTGAAAAAAATTGTCATGGCAATGATATTATTTGTCTTTTCTGTGAAATTTGTTTGTGTCTACTGAAGCAGAAAAGTCAAGTAGTTACGATGACACTGGAATTTAAACCAAAAATCTAGCCAAGGTTTATGTTCTTTCCCACTTCTGTAATTGGCTGTTGTCCTCTATTCCTTCAAGATGTTCTTGCTGCAGATACTTCAAAAAGGAAGAAACGAATGCCTCAGAACACGTTGCTCTGTGTTGCTATTTAATACACACTGGTAAGGTTATGAAATTCTGGAAGATGTCTTTGAATAATATTCTTGTTGAAATAATAGGATTATCCTATCAGATCATCTGAGGAGTGATCCAGAAGCATGTGTGCACTCTTAATTTGAATATCTAGTTAGTATGTAGGTGCCAGACTACTGACAGCTTATTTTGCTCATCTCACGTTACCAGCTCAAAGTAAGCATTTTTGAGAGAAAACCTCCTTTGCCATATCTCAGGATCCGAGAAGTTTATATGCTTAGATAATACTTCCTGAATTTTAATCAGAATTAGCAAATTATTCCCAAACTCAAGATTGAATTGGGAGGTGATGATATGAAGTGGGGTATGTTTTGTTGTTAGATTTGTTTTTAAAAAAAATCTTCAAACCCCTTCTGTGTTGTAGAGTATTTCAGTACGTTGGTCAAAAAAGTAGTGCTCAGCGTGACTGAGGATGAAATGTGCAGTCTGTTTGTCTTAGACCACAAAGAGGGACCGTTGAACTCTTGGTTTTCTAATCAAATGGAAAGGTGGACTTCACTGGAAAGGGATCAAGGGGCTATCTGTACCCAGAGAATAAGAGACAACCTCTGTGGATGTGAGGCTTTCTGGGTCAGGACACAGCTGCAGGGTGTGCCTGCACTATGTGATGGTGCCTAATGCTGAGATCAGAAGTACCCTGCAGAAGGACTTGTGCCACTTCTCTACATTTCCTGGAAAAGAGAGTTATATTAAGTTATGCTTACATTGAAAAAATTTCAAGTGTTTGTGAAGAATCATGAAGAAGTTTAAGTGAAGTAAAATGCCAGCTCTGGTCTTTGCTTTGTGCTGTGTGGTGTGAGGCAGATGGCCTTTAGGTTGTCTGCACGACATCTTGGGTTTCCATACTGCCTCTGCTCAATGTCACGTGCACATGTGAGCACAAATGTTCTGTCTTGTGCCTTTTGAAAAATCATAAGGCTTGTTCAGAAGAGTGACAAGTGTAAGTTCAAGTCTTTTCTTCCTCCTTTGCCTGGTGACTCCAATGTGGGGAGCAGGTGCTACACTGTTTGGTAATCTCTGATTTGACAGATGATGGTGATACTCATTCCTTTCGAAGCCAACATACAATGTATTCCCGTGGTACACCAATGATACGGATGTCTTTACCTGCTGCAAGAAGCAGTCTTGCTGGAAAACCCCCTTTTGTCTGACATTTCAGCAACATTGGAACTCTCTGTAGAACTACTGATAAACCCTTTGCACTGTGCATTAGACTGGTTTCAACCACTGTATGCTTTCTTAAATGGTTTCAGGCCTAGACAGAACAGTAGATGTAAGAGGAAACAGGGATAAGAGAAACAGAAATCCATCCATGTCCATTTTATTTCACCTGCTGAGTTACCAGGTGTTTTTTGACAGTTGGAGACTGGAGTAACCAAAGGTAAAGCACTGAATTATATTAAAAAAGAAGAACAAGACCTGGAAAGTAACAGTTGTGATGCTGTGTTGAGGGTCTGCTCAGATGTCTGGCCTGTGAGGGTGAATTTTTTTTTTTAAAGGCTTACTTATATAATCAAGATACTTGTTAGTGAACTAGAAGACCAAAAAGAGGTGGAAGTAAGTAAGGACGGGCTGTGTAAAAGCATTGCTTAGACAACCAGATGGCCTTATAAGATTAAATTACTTGGTATGTCAGTGAGGGCAGTGGTGGACATTCTCATACGTTGACTTTAGAATGGCTTCTGGCACACTCTCCCCCAGTGTTTGCGTGTGGACCAGAGGAACTATGAGTAAAGCCAATGGACTGTTTGGTGGTTTGAACTGGATGAATCACTGTACTCTCATCAGTTGCTCAATGTTAATTTGTGAAGTGGCTAAAAGTGAAGTACCCTGTAAGGTGATACTGGGGCTGATGTTCAGTATATTCATAGCTGACCCTAATTGTTAGACAATATTCCTCTATGGGGAAGAGAATTAATGTGCTGCAAGATAGAGCCTGGGTTCAGAATTTGGCTGACAGAAACCTCAAGCTGTTTGACAGGGAGAAGTGCAAAATTCTCAGCTTTGCTGAGAGAGATCCTGGGAATCAGTGGTGTGTGCTGAACATTAGCCAACAGTGAATTCACAACATAAATATGGCAGCCTGGATGCTAGCCTAGGAGAATGTGGCCACCGAATGGAGGGAAATTATTTTTCTCATCATGCTGCTGAGGCAGCTGCTGCAATACTGTGTCTGGTTTTGGGCTCCTTGATTCCAGAAGGATGGTAAGAAACTATCCAGAAGAAACTGTATAGTTAGGAACAGAGCAGTTGTGGAACCTATCTCCTTGAAGGTTTTCAAGACTTCTCTGGATAAAGCCATGACTAACCTGATTCGAACTAGTGTTGCCATTAGTCCTGCTTTCAGTGGGAGGCTGGACTAGGTGATCTCGGGAAGCACCTTTGAAACAGCTTTTCTACTGTTCTTTAAAGACCAAGGAAAAAGTCAGGTGAAGGAGTGTGAGAAAAAAAATTACATGGATCATAATAGCAGCTGAAGCAGTAGGCATTAGGAGAATGATACAGAGTCCAAAGTGCTAGAAAGTCATAGATGACAGAGTAAAAGTATAGGGAAGGTGCTGAGATGACAGTGGTGACATGATTCCAAGATGATCTTTGCAGCAACACTGCATTTCCCTCAATGCTATTTTTAGTCAACAAAACATTATAGTTAATAAGACTGAAACCAACAGAAGAAACCCCACTATTTTCTGAGCTTGAAATGAGGAAAAAATATCAAGAGAGGCATCTACTGCGATATTTTGCAAGTATGTTTCCTGCAAAACTGAACAGCTTGCAAGCTGAGCAGAGTTATTTACCTTTTAATGAGCTTTGTTTTCAGAACAGGTGTCTCATGGACTTGGCCTGTACTTTGTTGTTATTTTTGCCTTGGAGTTTGTGTCCTGAGTTGTCTTCTGGGCTTAAACATTGATTCATCCTTACATTTGAGGACTTTTGTATTTGAGTCTTGAATGACTCTGCTGTTAAGAAATCAAAATATTTCCTCTCATTTTCTGTATAGTATAGTTTGTGGAAGAGAACAAAAAGAATAATCTAATTTCCACTAATTCAGTTTGAGGCTTTTCTGTGTGGAACTTGAAAATAGCTTATTTTTGGGAGCTTGTTCTTCTCATGAAAGGCCCAAAACTGTAAACCAGAAAAACAAGCTTGTTTTTGCAGGAAGTATTTATGGAGTAATTTTTTCTTTCCTTTTGGTTATTATAGAATTGCTAATGTTAATGTTAATGCTAATTGTTAATGTTCTTTTGTGAATTCCCGAATGATATGTGGTTAAGAATTGTTAAAAAGGAATGCTCTGTTGTCTCCCAGCCCTGGATCTTCCTTAGCAAGAAAAAAAGCACCTTGTAAAGAACTTTTTTATTGTAGGGGTCAGAACACTTTAAAAATGCCACTTAGATCCCTTCTGTCAGAGAGTAGCCCTTTATTTTTTGTCCTTTTGCAGTAGCTGAAAAGAGAGAGAGCTTTTCTTCTTGGTAGAGCCGATTTTTAGCTTCTTTGGACTATAAGGTCTCTGAGATCTTGGCAAAAATAAGGATCCCTGTAACTTGAATTCCTCTCATCTCTATGTCCAGTCTATGGGGTATGGGATGTGGTTACCCTTTCTAGTTGAAGTTAATGTGAGCTTTACTTAGGTAGCTAAAATGCAGGTCACTCACCTGGGGGAAACCCACCTTCCAGTCATTGCTTTCACATCCAGATAAATTTAGGAGAATATCAGGGAGACTGTAGCATCCTTCTTAGTGTGTGTCCAGGCTAGGTACCCCTCTACCACACTGTGTGTTTGGCCTCAAGTACATTGGCTTCCAATTTTTCTTTACACCTGATCGAAAATTTCACTCTGGGAATGAGATAGATTTTTCCATTGACAACTCAGTTGATATACCTCAGGGCACCTTTACCTGATCCCTGCAATTCCCCTGGCAACAACTCTAAATTCAGTGACTCGTTCTGAATGACAGTACTCCAGGTATTAGAGCTCACCCCTACAGTGTAGGGTGAAGCTTGTGAAAATAATCCCTGCTCTCCATATAATTAGCCTGTTTGTCATACCATCTTGATGTACTGGTATAACAAGCCAGGATGTCAAGTGGATTAAAAACGTCAAACAACTGCGATGCTTCTAAATGAGTTGTAAGTCTAAGGTTTCTAGTCAAAACAACCTTCTCCCAAAGCCATCAGCAAATGACAACCCTGCAAGAATTGCTGCTTAACAAGGATGCTGTCTAGTGAGCCATGGCGTTCACACTAGTGAAAAGGAAATGACACCTATCTGTCTGCAAGTGGCTGATTCTCCAGCTGCTCCCAGCTGTGTGCTTTTGCAGAGCTCTCTTCCAATTAGAGATTAATTTTGGGGACTGCTGGCACAGCAAAATGCAGTGCATGGTTTTGAAGAGAAGGGAGTCTATTTTCATGATCAGCGGGGTCTTCTATAGTTTTGGAAGCTAAAAAGTGGTCTGATTGTTCTTGTCCCTATGTGTGTTTTCAGGATGGTTTTTCTATGTGTCATATGCTTGTACAAATAAAGAAACAAACCAGGTAATCTCTGGTGGGGCTACTACCCTTCCAGTTATAATGATTTTCCTTATTTCTAACCATAATCCTGCTTTTCCTTAAGCCTATTGCTACCCATCTTGTCTACCATGTGCAAAGATGTATGATCTTTTGCAACAAGTTTTTATATACTTCAAGGCAGGAGGGACAAGGCAGGGCATTAATAATCTTCCATAAGTTAAATTGCCTCAAATACTTTCTGAAACTGGATGTTACCTCATCCGAGGCCTTATCAGTGCCAACTGAAGTAGACAAATTGTATCCTGAAAACCACATGAAATAATCCTTTTCATACCTCCCTGTCCAATGTTTCTCTTTGCACAATGGCATTACTGATGCCTTGAGAGGCCGCCTAGAAACAGAGACTAGACAGGAGTATGGGAAAAAAGGTGGGTATTTATTCGAAAGGCCTTCAAAGGTACACCCTGGGAAGCAAAGGGTTCCAGGCTGGACCCAAAGATGGACCCCAAGATGGACAACGAGTCATGAGTTTTTCACGCCTTTATAGGTTTGGTCCATTTGCATATGTCAGAGACTGGAAATAGTTCATGCCTCAAACATTGATAAAAAGTTTTAAAGAAGCTACAGCCACAGAAACCTCCTCGAAGAACTGTAGACTGTAACTGCTGATTAGCTAAAGAGAAACATATTGTTCAGTCACCTGGGGCTGAGTGAAAGGTATGCACCCAAAATAGTCTAAAGCTTCCAGCTGCCATCCCAGCTGAGTTTTGGGTGGAGGGAGAGAGCACAGCTCACCGGAGCCAGGTTTACACAGACTCCCCCATCCAAGGCGGGAGGAGGAGGTTTCGGATGCGTGGCATAACCTCTGGTCAGAGGCAATAAACACCCATCCTCTGAGCACACAAAGTGGCCCAGCTGCGGAACCCCAACCCATCCACAGGATCTCAGGTGAGAGGCTTTGCACCACAGGACTGCATGGATGCAACAGACCCAGAGTCGGCTGTGAGGGACTGTCCCCCTCCCCCAGGGGACACGCCCGGACATTCCTACCTAGCCAGGGCATATATACCCATCGGATTCTGTGCCTTTTGGGGGACCTTCACCACCGAGACCAGCTGGAGAGGATCAGCGGAGCATTGTTGGGATCCATGGAGTGGTGATATTTTCCTTATCCTGTCTCTATTACTCTCTTTCTGTCACCTCCCCCCCCCTCAACTATCTTCTACTTCTTTCTCTCTCTCTTTCTTTCTCTCTCTCATATTTACTATCAAATAAAACCCATACTATTGTCATTGGCATATGGTCTCGTTTGCACCTTAATTCAGGCAGAGGAATTTCCAAGGAACCTTAATAATAATTGGATCATAACAGCATATCAGGATAAATTTGCCAATTAAAACTTTGCAATTTCCCCCAGCTTGCTCCCCACTTTTGGAGGCTTTGGGCCTGTACAGTCTGGGTGTCCTTGAAGAGCAGGCCCAGAGAGGCGCTGTTATGTCTATCTTAGCATGAGAGAACAGCAGCTAACAAGGCTACAAAGCATCTCAGAGTTACACATTAGGCAATACAGAATTCAAAAAATATGAGTCAAAATCTAAGGCATCATTATATTGGCTTGCCTTTTCCTTGGTATCTGCTGCCTTCCCTGCCTCTTAAGAGCTGTTACCTTGCCAGCCATTTCCTTTCCCAAAGTCATTAATTTGGGTGTTATTATGAAAATACAGTGCTTGACATAAGTTCCTGCTTGGTTTGTGTCCTTTTTCCTTTTCCCAACTGCTTTCCAGTTTGTTTATTGTTGTGGTTTGGTTATTTTGGATACTGTTAAATGGTTTGTTCCCGTTTTTCCCCTTTCCCTGTTGGTCTCTCCCAGACCCCTTCCCCCCTGTCAATCTAATTGTCAATCTCTGTGAGCAATCCCCTGTTTCCAGAGANGCCACCCTCTGCTGAGGGATTTCCTCCCAGCCTGCGCAGCCTGGCTGGAGGCTCTGCTGCCCCTCCCGCTCTCGGGGACTCCCCGACTGGCTGGGCGAGATGACTGAGGGTTTCTCCTCTGACTTCTCCGGGCGAGGGCTGAACCCTCAAGCCGCCGCGCACCCAGAGTTTATGTTGAATTCTGTTTGCCATCCAGTGTACTTGCAGTTCTCCCTACTTTCTCATATGCAGACCTAATAAGGTCATTTTCTCCATTGTCCAAATTATTAGTGAAAGCACTGAATGAAGTGGAAATGGTGCAGTTACCCATGAAATATCGACCTCAATGCATTTTCTTTTTTTGAAAAAAAAACCAAAAAAACTACCCCTTAGGAACCACAAATAATTAGCGCTTAGGAATAGTGTTTGATTTTGCAGGCATCCTATAGTGGTTTGATCTAATCTTTGCTTCTGCAGCTTACTTACTTACAAGTTTGTCATACTGGGTAATGTCAAGGGCCTTTACTGAAACTGAGCTTTGACATTGATTTCTTCTTCCTTGTCCTCAAGGCCTGTTGGTCTGTTGTGGAAGGAAAGTAGATTGGTTTGGTATGATTTGTTCCCTACAATTCATCTGCTTTAGTACCTTTGGTGGGTTTACAGATGGTATGATTTATTCCAGTAGTCTTCTGGTAATTGAACATGACAGGTTTTTAATTTCCAGCTCCTCTTTTTTTCTCCCCTTATTAGAGGTGCTGTATATCTCCTGCCTTCTAGAAACTGCCTATGAATTCCTCAGGATGACAACCAGCATTTCCTCTGGGGTTTTATTACTATCCTAGAACAGACATCATCATGTTCTACCAATATGAGAAAGGATGGCCAAGTTATCATAACCTATTGTTCTTAATGGGGATTTTGACATTAAGTGTTGTGGACTTATGTCATTTTTTAATATTTTTCTTTTTTGAGTTCCTAAGCTAAATTTCCTATTCTTCTTGCTGCAAAGTGTATATGTTAGTGTTCCGTCTTAGTTGCGTCTCACTTTATCTTACCATTCCTGATTTTGTCTCTAAGCACGCCTGCTGTTTTTTTACATTCATCTTTAACAGTAAGACCTAGATCGTGTTCTGTATATTTCCCTGTTTTTATCTGAGGTGAATAAAGAGCTTTTGCGTGATTTCTTTGAGGAACTGGCAACCTAATTTCTCCTTTATGTTTTTTTCCTAATTTCCTAAATACAGAATATGAGTTTGTAACAGGCATCTTAATTTTCTTAATTCCTTTTATGCAGCCTTCCAAAGGATCAGTCAGTCANATATGAGTTTGTAACAGGCATCTTTCTTTAAATGTACCTTGTATTGAAGGTAATTTTCTTAATTCCTTTTACGCAGCCTTCCAAAGGATCAATCAGTCTATCATTCCTTTGTTGCTGTCACTTTTGCTTTCCCAGGTGATCCCTCCTTACATGTTAGCACCAAATCTATCAAGGCTTCCTCATGTTCCTGTACCTTCCATGTCAGAAAGAATTTTTGTTATCACCACCCACAGGGCTACGTCCTTCTGTGCTCCCATGTTGATACGGCTGGTTCTCCATTTTCTGAAATGGAGAGCAGAGCTTTGTGTACTGAGGCTTGGAAAATCATCAGATTGTCATCAAAACTTGAGAAGCCAACAGATTGCACAGAAACTCTGGGTGATTTTGTGATGCTCACTGCTGAAAGTCCCCCTTTTGGTGACTTAAAGGAAACTGAGTGGGGATAGAGAAAATGGTGCTGTAGGATGTGCAGATCATAGCAGCAGACAATAATTTAGCGACTCTTGTTATTTAGATTTATATTCTATCTAGGGAAAACACGTCGTAGATTGTTTTGAAGCTGTGCTGAAGCCAGCAGGGTACAGCCTGTCACTTTGGGTGCTTCTAAGGAAGGGTGCAGCCACTGCTGCCCTCGGCTCCTGTGTCTGTGTGTGGCTGCTGCAGGCGCAGTGCCTTGGCCACCGGCTCAGCTGTGCTCTGCCTTGGACCTCTGCCAGCCCCACGCCTTAATGGTGATGGCACAGCAACAAGCTGCAAGTAGAAGACAGGCCTCTGGTTGTCTTGAGCCAATGCTCTTGTTTCTCTTTTTCTACTCAATTTCCTACTTGATTTCAGATAGAGCAGGGCTTAGGTAACTGCTGTTAGAGTAGCAATTAGCTTGGCTGAAATGCCGAGGAATCCCAGCCCTGTTCAAGTCAGTGGGATTGCTATCACTGATGTGCCAAGTGCCAGGATTTAATCTCAGTGAGTCTGGACTGTTTGGAGATAATGTGGTACCTTGCTGTATTGCATGCTGAGTGCAGTGTATTTACCACTTATTTGTTCTCCCTTTGTAAGTGGTTACTTAAAATTCAAACCTTAATGTTATAAATGAGTTTGAGTTCTCTAAAGTTAATTATGTTCATGAAGTAGTAATGTGTTAATGAGTTAATAACGTTAATTATAAAGTTAAGCTGGTTAATGTTCTCTGTACTGCCTGTGTTGAGGTTGTTAAATGGCAGAACGCTATACTGAGTGTAACATCTAAACACGCCCATGAAATGAATCAACATGAAAGCATCCACATAAAGGAAGATGTTTCTAGAATGTCCTAACAGAGAAAAGTCATGTCATCAAGAGCACAGATTGGAGCAGATAAGAACCAATCAGGAGAGACCCCCCAGAAAATGATTGGACCAGAACGCACTGGAGAAAAGAGCCAGTCACGTCCTGACAAATGAGCCAATCTGACGAAGGATCCAAAATGGACCAATGGGGTGTGATGGACTAGGGTATAAAAGTGGCCCGGTGCTTTGCACGTGGTCCTCTGTGCTTTCGCGCTTGTGAGGGAGGGCAACCAGTGTTGCGTGTGCTGCTTTCGGCTCTGCCTTGCCATGAGGAATAACGAGATTATCTCAATACTTTCGTTCTTTGATTATTAATTAGTAAATAGTTGTTCTTCATAAGCTGGGAGTGAGTCGTGTTGATCACGACGCCTTCACCCCCCCATTGTCACTTAAGCCAACTAAATACATTGTAGTGAAGCTGAATACTTGCGAGAAATAAGTGAAAGTCGATTCTCAAAGCATTAACACTTGCATTTTATTTGCACTCAGTGTAAATGCTTCTGTAAAGTGAAGGTAGCACTGGTGAAGGGTGCCGATTTGAAGACTTTAAAGCTGGAAATCTCTATATTCAGGGCAACTCAGCCAGGAACTTCTGATGCAAGATCTTTGGCTGAACAGTTCAGCTCTGCACAGGGCTGAGAACTTCAAGTAGCTTGAGCTGACTACAGTACAGCAGATAGTTCAGTCTGTGGCAGCATAGAGCAGTTCCATGAGATTTTTTTACCTTATTTCTTAGGTACACTGAACTTCAGGGAAGAATAAAATTAAAATATGCTTTCTTGCGAGAGTCCATTTGCTGTACTTCATAAGTACAAAGTTTATGCAAACTGCCTAAACAGCTTCTCACAATTTAGATTGCACTTTAGGCTGTGCTTGGGGAGTTGTGTGGAAAAGGCTTCTTGCCTTCCCTCAGATGGTGTTCAAATAGGGCTGACTTCCATAGGCTTTATGATACTGTTTCAGACCTCTCAAAGCCATATGAAACTCTGCCTTATCCTGACTTAATGCCTTACCCTTCCTTAAGTTGGGCATTTGCACCGCCACCTCCATGCTGCACCACTGGTGATGGTGCTACCCCATCCGCACTCCGCAGTGCAACCCAAATGTGAGGGATGGGACCAGGGCCTGCCCTGGAAAACTGGGGACAAAGATTCCTACTACTTATCCTGTGCACAATGATTTCCACTAGTTTTAACACAGAGCTTGGCAGCAGCTGAGGAAGTGGAAGGTAATCAGGGATAACTGAGAAGAAAAAAGATCAGATTTTTAATTCCCTGCAGACCTATAGTGGTGCTAAACGCAATCTCTTTTGACATAATGAAGGGCCAAAAATTGGGTAATCCAATCAAATTAATTCCATACCTTTTTACCTGCATGTGGTAGGGTGATAGGATGATTCAACCCTGATTTGAAGTATGGGCCATTTTATATGATACAATATTGAAAACCTGGTGATAATCTGAAAGGTGGGATTACCTGGTATTGAATGTTTCTGTCTTCTCTAATGGAAGCTCATAATTATAACAGTAACATTGGAAATAGTTTCAACATTTTGATCATTAAATAATGTTTTCACTATGAGCCACTATATATATACCATTGATAATAGCAACAGTCATCTGTATCTGAAGTCAACAGTTCCTGTTCACAAAGTGTTTCTGAAGGGAGATGCAGCCTTCCAGAAGGCATTACTGATTCCTTTTTCCTAGAAGCCCCTTCTGAAGGCCACAACAAACAGGCAGCTGAGGAAATTGTTTAACTGGGTGTGCTGAGTTAGAGCCAACCTTGTGCTGGACAGTTTGTGCTAGAGAGTTTGTGGGTTGTTCACAGTGGTAGATTTGCTTTGGGAACAGAAGAGACTGACTTTCTGTTTTGTATTGACTTATCCCAGAGCCTGTGTCTATTTTGTTGGTGTTTTTTACTATGGTAATTAATTTTTGCATTCTGTGAGCATACTATTTCTATGCTATATCCTACCACACACACATTTGTTGCCACATGCTGGCTGTCTTAGGTCTCTTTTTATGCACAATAAGCTGAAATAAACCTTTTTCTATAGGATCTTCTTAGTTAGCCACCACTTTGCTGTCCCTGGCCAGCCTCAATTCCTGTTTTGTTTTCTAGAAATGGCTTCAGAGGATCTTTGGGCACTGGGAAGCGTGGGGTTGGTGACTGTGCCAGCACTGCAAGTCAGAACTGATAGCCTCAGAGCCAGAGCTCTTGTGATGTTTTCCTGACATTTGTGAAGGGTGAGAGGTGTGCTGCATAACAGGATGGTGATTTAGGTGTCTTTTTATTATGGATTTAAGTACTCGTGATCAAGTCTGGGCAAGTAGTCAGGAGAGAACCTAGGTGATGAAACAAAAGCGTGGGAATAATATTGCTTGGTAAGGAAGAGTATTGAGGTGAAGAGTAAATACCCTGGCTTCTGGACTGTGAGTTTAGGCAGGTGATAACTGTACACTGTCTGTAATTGTGCTTTTATCACAGCCAGTGAAACCTCAGCTGGAGAATATGTGGCCAAGTAAAGGCCTGTGCTGTGAGGACAGTGGAGCTGAGTGAGGATGGCCTGTGCCCACAAATGCACTCAGCTATTGAGCAGTGGCACAAGCATGCTCAGTTTTCTTCCTGTGATGCAGAGAGACCAGAGAGGTTATGATTATGGCTAGTGGGTTTAATGAAAGGTTTGATAAACCTGGTCTTTTTTATCCCCACTTAAAGCTGACTTTCTGGCATTTTTGGTTTGAGAAGAGTATCTGCATTGAAAAATCTGTTACGGGGCACAAACCTGTACTTTTAGGTGGTTTATATTTCAAGTCAAATATGGACATAGCTGCAGTGCTTAATGGGTAGGTCTGAAACTAAGTTAAACATGGTATTCTTTCACATCTTTCTCTTTCTCTTGATCTGCCATGCAGTTGATGCCTGAAAGATAGGCTGGAAATAAATCCCCATAGACCGATGTCTATAGAGCAGGTATTTGTTTATTGCAGCACTGGTAATGAGGGGGATTTTTCCTCCCAGCTCACCCACCTTTGTCAAGTGTTGTGGTATATCTATACAATAAATTATGCTTATTATTGCTGTGTCATTACAACATCACCACATATGCACCAGAACTAATTTACATAGTATGATCTCATGGTTATTAGGTAATTTCTTCTCACTGCACCTGCAGTGCAGAAAACCCCCTAATTCGGGGGTCTTCAGGGGTCTTTGATGAAGGCTTCTAAAGTCTTCTTCGCACTTGAACTTTCCAACTTTGGCTTCTGAGCATGCGTAGTCACGGTGCTTCTTGGTCTCTCTGGTCTTAACCAGCCTAAATTATTTGTTTTGTGGCTGATTGGCTTTGCACTTGCCAACTTCTCATTAGTATTACCCTTATCTATATCTGAAGCTACACACCTGGTGAATCTTTTTCTCTTTGTCTATTCAGCATTTAAGCAAATAGTTAACCATATACTAGCCATTACATTGTATAAGAAGTTATTTATATCAGGTTATATAGGTATCAAAAGTTATGATTCAGGTTATATAAGTATCAGCTTATAGGTATAAAAGTTATGATTCAGGCTACATAAGTAAAAGCTGTGATTTAGTCCATATAAGTATAGAAAGTTATGCTTCAGGTTATATTGATAAAAAGTCATGATTGGAGTTATATTGATATTAGGTTACATACATATCTTATAACCTAAGCTATAGAAACACTTTGTAATTTTGACCTAAGTCATATATGCATCACACTAAAAGGGAGACACAAGAATGAGTGCGCCTAGGCACAGCACAGAAGAAAATACTCTGATCTCATCACCATCTCCATTTTGCAAATATATCTAGAGCACAGTAGTGACAACTCTTATTTATCTGGTTCCTAATTCCCCTTTGGAATGTGTTACATGCCAAAGTTTATCTGGAGTCTCCAATGCCTCATTTTAGGTCCAAACAGACATTAATTAGAGATGTTAAGCTCTCTGCTGCTCCTAAGCTTTTCATGCATCCCAGCTGGAGTTTGTTTGTATTGCAACTCAGTGCCAAACAAGGCACACCCAACTGCAGGCTCTGCACACAGTCAAAATCTTTAATAAACAAAATGAGGTTAAACGATTCTTCATTAAATAAAAAAAAAAGAAAAAGAAGAAGGAGGGGGGAATCTTTTCAGTCTTGAAATCCCACAGGGTTTTTTTTTATTTGTTTTGTTTTAGTTTTGTTGTTGTTTTTAATTTAATGATGTTTTGGAGACAGAATTCTTATTTTTATGAAGATAAAAGTTGACCAGACTGCTCTTTTCTGTTGTCCTGCTTTTGTTCTGCTGTTGGCCCTCTTTCCCCTCTTTGCTTCTTGTTTTCACTTTCAGTTTCCATGTAATTTTAAATTTATGCTCTGTCTGATTGTACTGGAAGTCTGATTCCTAATTCATCCCATTTTCGAAGTGTTTGGCTGGTTATACTTTTCCTTGTTTTAAGGCTACTGAAGCAAGGCTAGTAATACTTTAGGTTATGGATATCCTCTCCATATTTATTACCCTACTGTTCTGCTTTCATTTGGTCTGATTTTTAGCACACCCTATAACAAATGAAGCCTAGGACTTTAAGCTTTCTCAACATTTCTGTTTACACTTGTGTTGTGTTTGTTTGCTGAAGTTGTTTTCATACAGTAACTGTAGATATTTTGGTTAGGAAAGAACAGTGGAGTGCTAGTTACAGATTATCTAGGACCTCCCCTGGTGAGCCAGAGTCCATATGTTGTTTTGGTTTGGTCTGCCATAAAATTAATCCTGATTATTACTTAGTCCTTTCTCCCAGCCACAGCTTTTGGATATTAATAGAGATCTAATTATTAATAATTGATATTGTTAATTATAATTAATAATTATGAGGGGAATTGTAATTAATAATTGGCAATTGTCAGGGAAGGCTTGTACAACCAGGTCGCTGACTATTTTTATCAGAAGTGTCTGGTGTGGGGAAGGAACAAAAACCTGCTTTTTTAGTTTTCAAAAGTCCATATAAATCTTACCTCCACGGTGAAGTGTGGCAGAAGTAGGTGGTTTTACTGTGTCAGATGCATTTGCTGGTCACCAGCAGTGTGGGTCTGGCCTGGGTATGCTCCTACCACACCTCTAATTGCACTGTGGTTTTATGTCTAATCTAGAAAGTATTTTACCTGACTGCTTGAACAGAAGGGTTTCAGCTACTCTTGGGCAATACGTCCACATTATTCATTGCAGACAGGACCAGTGTGTGACACTGTTCCACCCTGTGCTTTTGGTGCTGAGGTGACCTTGAGCAGACTGGCTGGTGCAGTTCCCTTTCCTTACATTCCTTCAGACAGTGTAAGGCTCGGCTTGCTAAGGGTCAAAGTTAGTCTGATGTAAGGGGGAGGCAACTCCCTTCTCTGCACCTTTGTGGGCTTTTAAGTCAACAGATTGTTTGTTTTGATGAACAGACAAAAGAAAAAGAGAAAGGCAGTGTTGGGATAGCGAAATCTGAGTTCCACAGAAAAAACTATGCTGGACATGGCTTTGCTTGTGTCCCATCCGTGTGCAGGATCAGCAGCACCTGTTTTGTTGAACTGGACTGAGGCCTGTCTAACCCGAGACATTGCCAGCGCTGGTGATTTCACAACATCCCTGCTCTGTCCATTTGCCTACAGAGGGGAATGTGCATTGGTTAAATTAATGAGTGGTTATTGATTTATAACCTTAGTGACTCCACTGTCACTGTCCAACCTCCCCTTGGATTTTGTGATGGACGTGGAGAAGGTAAGCAGATGTGGGTGGTGCCGTGCCTGAGCAGTGCTGACCTCTTGCAGGTGCACCCTGCAATCCCCAGGGACGGGTGCTGATGCTGCATGCAGGTGGCCTGACTGCAGTGCTCACAGCTCTCAGCACTGCAAGGCGTGGGTTGAATCTGCACTGGCCCATGATTTTAGATGGTTATTGCTTTTGGAATTTAATATTGAGGGGTGGTCAGCTCAGTAATGATGAACTTTGCAGCCTCCCATGGAGCCTGTGTTCTGGACGCAGATAGACAACATGGGCAAACACTTGTTCCTTGTCAGCATAATAGCAATAATGGGATTACAATGTCAGCAATGCTAATTGAAATTAAAACAAAGCCAGGTGTATAAAATACAATGCAATAATCTACAACCAGTTAAGCTTCATTGTAAACTGACAATGAATGTAGCTGCAAATTACTCAAAACCTCAAACTATGTGACAGTGGGATTAGTTTGTTTGCACTAGTGTATCACTGTGTGTATCAGGCTGGCATGCATAGACTAGTTTTGTCTGAAAAAACAAGCAGCACTTTCCTAAATTTGTCTCTCATTGTTGATTTGTAACTCTTGAATGAGATCCACCATTTTTTCAAGATGGTTGAAAAGTATGTATAACCTCCTTGGCAATTTCTCACACTGCCTAATTTTTATTTTGATTAGATTGTTAATATTCAGACTAATCCCCATTCCTAGGTTGTACTGGATGTACAGGAAAATAAAAAGGGAGACAGTAATCCACAACTGGTAAATGAGATTTATCTCATATAACACTTGAGATTTGAAATATACTGCTACTGTGGGATACTGAGTTTCTAACAGTTCTTCCTCTTTCCTATTTATATAAATTGTCACCTTTCTGGTCCAGGTGCTAATTCAGTCACCTGAAATAGTGCTATGGGACAGACCCATCTAAATGATGGTAGAAATGCTTAATTCCAGTGTTTCAAGTTTTGCAGCATCATGCTTCTGTCTCAGTCTCACTGACAGTTCATAAGGATTCAAACCTTCTAAAAGGGGGGATGACAGCTGTGACTCATGGCCAGTGTATCTTGACATTTACCCTAGTGAGGAGATTTTTGTGACTCATTTTTGAGAACAGGCTGAGTTGCCTGATGTGCAATCACTGTACCTCTGAGAGTGAACCTTATCCTTCTCAAAATAGGTTTCTATACAAATTGTTCCTGTGAGAAGTGCCTCAGTGCTTGGGTGACTCAACAATGAAAGCAGCAGTGGGTACAGAGCCCGCTCAACAGTAAGTGCCATAAAGACTGAAAGTCTCTTTGCTGATGTTCTGCCTCATGCTATTGCCAGGAAAGGGCTCCCTTGATGAAACACCAGGAGACACCAGAACTATTGCTTCTCAAAAATACTTGAGAGGCAGCTGCTTACCAATAGATTTATCTAGACTGCAATACTTGTCATTTCTTCAGAGTATCGACATGTCACAGTGAGCAAAATAAGAACAATTCATCTTTCCAAAGATACGCCAGGAAAGAGAAGAGCTTGCCCTTAAATGGGCACCTCTTACACTGAAGGTCAGCCTCATGTGCCTAAGTCATACAAGAGGTGAAACAGAGCTCTTCCTCATGTTGGCACAGGCCACTTTTTGTCATTACAGCAAAACTGAATCTTTTATGGTGAAGCAGGGTTGGTGCTAGGCAGTTATTTGTGCTGAGTGGTCATTGCAACCCCCTAATGTTGTTTTTGCCTTGTTCAAATCCTGCAGTTCTATTTTCCTCTCCTCCCCTAAAAGTATTTGCTCTGACCTCAGGCTTCTGCTCACTACAGCCTTCTAGGCTTGTCTCTTTGCTTATGAATCAAGCTCTATCACAAATATCTGCAGTTTTAATGCTGTGATGGTAGCACTCCTGACATGTTGTTATAGCAACAGTGCATACTGTATATCTCAGAATATCCCACCTTATATCACTTAAATGAAATATTTTGTGTTCTATCAGTGACATAGAATCTGTGGTGTTTTAAAGGATATGTTGTAGCACCCATCTCCTTTCTTAGATAACAGCTCAATTTCCTTGCACTTGCTCTATACTTCCTGGGTTTCTAATCAGCCATAACATTTGTCCCAGAAACACTGTCAGTGCTGATGTATCCCTTTTGTAATGGAGCGAGCAGAAATGCCTGCGTGCCTGTGGCAAAGAGCGGACAATCGATTTATACAGTGGCAGCAAAGGAGCCACTCTCTCCTGGAATAAATGTGTGTAACAAAATAAATTAATGTTTGGAACTGAAATTGGGTGAGACCACAGGACAAGTAAGCTTATTTCAGGGGAGGTTGGGGTGCATAGCCCAAAGTTCACAATGTATTGGGAATTACTGGAATGAAGCAGAACTGATGGCAGGACCTTCAGTGCTCTGAGGAGGGGAGATGAGAGGAGGTCATACTGGTCCTTCCTGATTCTTCCCTGTCCTACCGTGAGTGACCTGAGGATTTGTTTCTGCTTAAGATCTTTTTTTCCCCCCCTGCAGCTGTGTAAGTCTTGTGGCTATCAGTTCCAGCTCTGCTCAGCCCAACACAGCCCTCTGCTGTGAGCGAGTGGGAAGGCTCACAGCCTGGCTTCAGCTCATCTGCGTGAGCCTGATTTTCAGACACCGTTTTTAGGGATGTTGCCCGCCTACTTTTCTTTTTTTATTGCAGGCTGGTATATCGTGTTTGCATATTAGTTCAATGCCACAAATGTTTTTCTTGGTTTGATTCTCTCACAAATTTCACAGATGAACGTTGTCCCTGCTTCACCCCACCAAGAACCTCCACAAGGAGACCCTCAGCCCACGCTTGTGTGAGCACATGTAAAAGACATCTCTTACGTGGGGGCTATTTTTACAGGTTCTATCAAAGTACTCTCAGGAACAGGAGCTGGAGTTGCAAATGGGGTATTTCCATTTACAGATAAAGTGATTTGAATTGCTGCAGTTTCTGGCAGATGACACCTAGTGGAAGTACAACCTTCTCAGTAGTTTTACCATTGACAAAAGACTGTGCTAATAAATACGTGGATTTACAAAGCCTTCACTTGTGCCTGCCTCTGCATGTTCACTGTCGAGGGGTGATCCCCACTGCATGTTTATGGGAATTTGCTGCAGCCTGCTTCTCATGGTGACACATAAAGACACCTTTTTTTCTCTCTGGTGGAAAAAATATAAAGGGATGATGTCTGGAAAAGTTAATAGGCTAGAAGGCTTTTGACTTCTTTGAAAAGTACATGGATGAATACCTCCTGCATGTGTTCTGCTTTTGCGTGCTTGTAACATAGAGATCAGAAATCTGCAGCAAAGCAGGGGATGGACTGGATGACCTGTAGAGGGTCCCAATCAACCTCAGCACCTCTTTGTGTAAGAGGCATATTGCTAAAATCAACATAAAGTGATGGCGGGGGGGAATCTCAAATACGTGCAGGGCTGGGGGAGGAGGGTGAAACGAAAAAGGAGTGAAAGTTCCCCATTTTTCTTGTTTGTTGCTTACATTGATGTTATTAAACCAACCAACCAATGTGTGCTCCTTGCAGAAATTGAGCACAGAATGAGAGACCCTGTTGTTAGAGAGAAATGAAGAGCTGGTTTCCAGCAAGGCACATACATAATAGTGCTTTCCCCTCTCCTGAACAACACATACAACTGTGCTTTCTTCCCAGTGCCTGTTTGAGGCATACTGAACTCTTCTGTAATTCACTTCAACTTGACATCTTTGAAAGGTCACATCAACAGCAGGCAGTTGTGTGAATCTGGCAGGTTTTGCATAGGATCAGCAGGGATATTTCAGGCTGGGCTGAAGAAGTGTTTGTAGGAATCTGCTTACAAGTTTATGTGGAATTTGTTTGTCATTCCAGTGCTAGTATTTTTACTTTCACAAGCATTGCAATTAGAAAAAAGTGTAAGTTAAAAAAAAAAAAAGACTGTCACAAAAACTTCCGCAAAATAGGGGATAGCAAAACCTTGAATAATTTACTACCTGGGTGGTAAGTATGTGCTTTCCTCATCGTGGTCTTTGTTAGATAGAAGGCTGTAATAGCATGCAGTGTTTCTCTCTGAATGACGCATGACAGTGTGGTCTGGGCAGCAGCATGCAGGCTGCATGGGGCCCACGCACACCTCTGCCTCTTCTGTCACTCAGACACTGCCCAAAAACCCAGACTCCTGCTCTGGCACACACCCAGGCTGGAGCTTCATCTGCCACCTCTCCAGTACAGGTGGTCAGGAGACAGATGCTTCCACATCATCTGCAAACTGCTGTTGCTGCATTTCCCGGCAGTGGGGTAAATGCTGGAGCATCTCAGCAGGCTCTGCGAGGCTGTGTCTGTGGGAGGGAGAAGGTGCAGTGTCTATATGGTGCTTCTGGCTGTGGCTGTGTGTGAGTCACGAAGACATGTTTGTGTCTGAGAAAGGAGTTGTGGTTACAAGATCATTGCAGGGGCAGCCTGGAGCCACCTCTGCAGGGAGAAGAACTCATCAGAGGTAGTACCCTGAGTATTCCAGCAGTGTAGCAGAGCTCTTGGACTAGAAAAAAATGGGTAACCACAGACCTGCAAAGACAGTGAAAGGTAAGCTGTCAAATGTAAGGTTCCTTGGGACCAGTTAATTAGTACTAACACATGACTGGTGGTGCCTTTGAATTTACATTGCAGATGGATGCTGGGTTTAAGTCCTGCAGATAAGTCCCTTCTGCATTTCAGCCTGATCTCTACTTGTGCCTCGTGTTGCCTGCAGCAGTTGGAAGGGCTCTGTAAGGTCTTCAGGCCTCGGCACTGATCTCAGTGGCACTGTACACTTGTAATAGGGATGCCATTAGCATGATTCATAAAAAGACTTTGGAGACCCTTGACCTTATGAATTAATCTTAACTCCAGCCAAAGGTGGACCTAAATTAGAACTTGGACTTTTAGTCCCTCTAAATTCGGGGGAAGTTTGAATTTTGGCCTGACCTCTGGTGATGTGGTCTCATTTCTAATCCCATGATTTAGTGGGCTGGGAGTCCTAATTCTGTATCTTTCAAAACTTTGATTTCCTTTGTGTGCCTGGCAATGTGGGCAATCACTGGGTCTGTTTGTTTCAGTCATTCAAGGTGGTCAGTAACAAATGCTTTGAGCAAGATGTAAGAAGCTCTGTAATAGAATGGCTGCCTAAGGCTCTTTTTGACCTTCGATTTAAAAGTTTGGATGTGGAAACTATGTAGCGACACAGCCCTTGCTGCTAAGTGTTTTCTTCATTGGAATCAGTGGGGCCTTGATGAGTCTGTGGCTCTGCTCGCTCAGCAGTCCATCCCCAAGACGTGCTTTGCTTGTTCTGTGCCCAAATTATTTTTGCAGCCTGCTGTTAAACATCTAGCATCAGTTTGCTTCAGCAACAATAGAGAAAAAATCTCTGAAACGTATTTTATAGAGGGAAGGAATCTCAGGCATTGTTGCTTTTATTGCACATCTCTGTTCTGCATATGACTTTCAGCATCTTTATTGGTTTGTTATGTGGAGTAAGTTTCTGTGTGCATAACCCCTGGGGCACTTGACCCAATAATTGGACAGAGTTGTCCTGTGCATAACAAGAAAACTGAAGAGAATAATGATTTATTAGTTGCCCTACCACAATTCCATTTTTTTATAATGATGATAGGAAATATCATGATTCTCTAAAGAACTGAGGAGCAGTTTTAGAATACATCAGATTGTGGTCAACAAATGCAATTGTTTCTGCTTTCCTCCCCAAAAAACTGCCATTCAGCCTCATGCACATTGTAACAGGACAACTGCTTATATAAATAGAGCAGGCTAACAGCTGAACAATTTCTGGAAAGATTTAGCAAGTAAGATAAACACAAGACACTGATATTAACTCTCTGAATAACCTTATCCTAAGATCTGAATGACTTATGTTTCTGCTGTATTATTTTATTTAGGTGAGATCCACTTTTAATGCTTTGTTTAGAGAGTATGTTGTCAGAAATTCTACTTATTGTTAATAAATGCATGAAAAAAAATGTTTCAACAAAAAAGAGATTAAGCCCAGTTTCTTGGGAAATGCTATTAACTCCTGTCAACAACTGCTGTCTGTTCATTCAAGATAATAGGTACCCTCCCTAGATTGTTTTTAACTTGCTTTGGATGTACATTTTGTGAAATAAGATGGAATTTCAGCTTGTGGCTGTAGGATATTATCTTAGTCTTTTTCAGCTTCTTTTTGCATCAGTTATCATATTTTTTTTTGCTTTTATTAGGAGAACGATCAGACCCCTGGTTAAAACCAGACACGTGTTCCTGAATACCCGCTCACAGCTTGAGGGGAATCTAGCAGTGGTTTTGACAAGAAAAACCATTATTCATCATGCCTCATTTAGCAGGCATCAAATTTTACATTTTCCCTCTGCCAGCTATTCACTCTCCTGCCCCTTCTCATCAGTCAAATACAATTAATATCACCTTAACTGACTGTTAACTTTGATTATCCAGTCTAGTACTATTATCAGTTTTGTTTCTTGACATTAGCAAATCATGAGTAATGATTTATAAGCCAGTTAAAATGGTGTTGCTGGCATGTCCATATACCTGAGTTTATATTTCTTTTTTTTTACCTCAGATGCCTTCCAGACTAATTTTGTATTAGTGTGCTGTTTACTTATGCTTTGGCTTCCTACCAGCCTTAGTATTTCTGATTGCCTTTCACTATGAATTCCTTTCTGCCATCAACTCTTCACAACCTCTTGCTGACTGCTCTTCAAGGAAAGTTCTAATTTTTTTTCTTTTTTTTCCTTTTTTCTTTTTTTTTTTTCCAATTTCATTATGCTTGTTGCTGGTATATCTTTCTTGGGAGTTTCTGAAGCGGACTGTGACCTCTAAAATAACATAATCTTTGACATTTAATCAGCATCTTGTACTATCTCGGTTTAACAGAGTCCTTCAGCTGGTGTTCCCCACTGTTCAGAAGCACCAAGGAAGGAGAGCTGTCAGTCTCAAGTAGATGGTTTCTGAGATCAAATTATTTTATTTGCTGGACCACCTGCTGTTAGCTGTTACTCTGCTTCTTCAAACACACATTTTTGCTGTGTTTACCCTGAATGCTGCAGATGCTCCTGAGGTATTTGAGTAGCTGTTTGGCACAAATTTGCTCTGAGAGATCATTGCTGGAAGCAAAAAAATCAGATGTGGGAAAGGCTTGAAGGAGTGTTTGTGTTCCTCATGCTGCAGCTGAAGCAGGGCTGGTCACAGTGATCTGCTGCCTTGCTCTCTGTCCCACTGTGACACCCTCTTTTCTGTGCCTTACCTGGGTTTTAGAAGCAGTGATTCTTGCTATAACTCCTAAATACTCAAAATACCCAAGCCTTTTGTTGTAAATCTAGGAAGAGCATTGAACTATGTCAGTTTGAATCAGGATAGTCACCCAGCCCTCCTGGAATGAGTTTGTATAGTTGTCATGGAGGACTCCAGTCAGGAGCACTGGAGCTGTGTATTGATTTATTTGTTGGATACTTCTTAATCTGAACTCCACTTTGTCTTCTCCAGCTCGCTTTCTGTGGGCTTGCAGGGTTTCATTTTCCACTGCAGCACTGGTGGGAGCCCAGCAGGAACGAGTCCTCTGGCTCACACCTTTCTGTCTTCCACAGTTTTTGTGGCTGACCGACTGGCAGGAGTCACCTCCCTGCATTGTTACTGGTTTTATTGGCTCTTAAAAAAAAATTATTACTTTTTCATCCTGTTAATTTGTTTGATCAGGTATCTTCTTGTAACCACATATAACCACATACTAATGGGTGAAAAAGGCAAATTTCATTTCCTGCATGAAAGTGGTGTGCTGCTATACTCATAAAACATGGGAATAGCAATATCCTGCCCTCAAAGAAATGCATGTTCTAGAAACTTAAAAAAAGAAAGCTATGCTCCTGTGTCTGGTTTGAACATGGCTTAAACCCTCTACAATGCATCTTGCACTAAATGACTATTTAATCATTCTGTAATCAAAGTTTCTGAAACTTTCCCAGAACTGTTGGAAAAGACAAATTATTTTGTGGAGATCTTCCATCTGTATTTCCTCAGCTCATCTATCCTTTTGATGGCTTCCAGAATTTTTATGACAGTAGTTTTTTACTTACGGGGGAAGTAATATTCAGAAGGACTTCTGAGATCTCATAGGTGGCTTTAAACACAACAATTAATATTAATGAAGCCCTACAATCGAACATCAAAGTATTCATTACAAGAAGAATTTGTTCCTTTCTCTTGACTTTAAGCTTTAAGGATGTAGCTGGACTTCCTTTTGTTCTTATGACCCAAGGAATATTTAAGTATTCCGTGAAAAAATAGAACAGCTTCAGTCTGGTGGTTTTGACAGCATCGTGGTCCTAGATGGTGCACACCTGTGATGTGAGACATGTCAGTTTGAATTCACAAGGGACATGAGGGAAGCTGTACCAAAATCTCTCTTTGGTAGGTGTGACTTGTGGCCATGGGTCCATCATAAAGGGTTAATGCAGGGGAGAGCTGAAGGTTGTGTATCCAGACCAGAGAGGGGCAGTGCTTCTTACAGCAGGTCTCTGGTTTAACACCTGCAATTCTCTTTTGTATCTCCCACCTCGTGACGCCTACTTGCAGGTCTGTGCCCTGAACAAGGCAGAAGTTGTGGGGCTGTGGAACAGCACTGCTCTGCTTGAGCAGCACCTGAGCTCCTGGGCTCAGTACCTCCTTTTTAGACATAATTTGATATTTAGTGACAAAACTGTTTGAGCCAATATAAAACACAGGGCAAATCTGTGACTGTGCATGCTCTGGAGTAATGTACATGCTCATGGCTCTGTTGAGCTTGTCATCAGACACCTAAAATAGCTGCAGATTTTCCAGGGAGGTGTGGAGACCTGCAGGGTCTATGAAGTAATGCTTCATAGAACCATAGAATTATCAAGGTTGGAAGAGACCTTCAAGATCATTCAGTTCCTGACTTAACATATTCTTGGTAATGTGTTGGCACTGGTCTGTCATCTATGCTGCAATTGCTTCTGCCCAGGCCAGCAGAACCTGGGCACCTGATTTAGGACTCCCAGTTCTGCAAGCTGGCAAAGTTCCTAGGAGTGCTGAGGAACTAAGTACTGTATTTCCCAAATTCTTTGGTGAGGCAAGCTCAGAAACTCTTATCACTTGTATATTTTAATTTCATAAATTTCTGGAGGCCAGAGGGAGGATCAGGATGTGACTGTGTCAGATGTTACACAGACATGCAGAAAGAATCTTGCCCTGAAGGTCTTTCAATCTACATACAAGAAGATTAAAGATTGGAGAAACGGAAATATCATCAGGGACAATAATCAGATAATAAGTGGTAAATGTTGCATTAGTTCCACATTAGGTTTTTCCCTTGTTTTTGTGTTATATTGCTTTACTCTTACCACCAAAGATAAGAGGTAAAGAAGGAAGAACTGATGCTTTCCACTCCTTTTAATATATCTCACCTATGGCAAAAGAGCAACTGGCATTTTTGTTGATCTCTGGTTATTATGTTTAGGTTTGGGGTTTTTTTAAAATTAACATTTATTATTATTAAAAATATTACCATCAATAATGCTATTTTTTTTTTTTTTGCTATTATGGTGTGCAAAGTCTGCAGAGATAGGGGCCAAACTGGAAAGATGCTCTATAAGCAGAGGAATAAATCCACCTCTAGCTGGTTTAGCAGCCCTTATTGAGCTACTTACAAGAAAATGAAGATACTTTTTAGAGGAAAATAAAGTGTCAATAATTAAAGTATCATCTCCTTGAGCCCTAGCCCTCTTAAGGGACAGAAGAACATTGCTGTCAGGAAAAGTCTGTGTTTTCCAGCTTTATAGCTAGGGAATGATTTTTATGCATAGACTAGTCAATATGCTTCTCTGAAGATTTTGCTTCACTTAAGTGAAGTACAGCAATCAGCTGTCAATACTGAAGCCCTGTATGAAAGGCAGTCAATTTTCTTCCTATGTTCAGCTGTACCATGCTGCCTATAGCTGCAGTAGATTGCATTATTTGGCACACCTGTGAATGCCGTGAAGTGCAGTACATACGACAGGAGGCTTCAGTTAAGTTACATCAGCATCTGGCACTTGCCATGATGAGAAGTAGGAGGATTGAAGGAAATCATAGTCCCATTGAAATCAGCAGTAACACTCACTGCACTCCAGTGAGGACAGGATTTCAGGATGTGTATTGGTAAGGGCATGTCCCTGGCTTCTCTTAAATGGTTCCACTTGCAGAAATTGTCTTTTATGTTCTCTGTGGAGAGGATCTTAAATATAATTTCAGTTTTTTATTGCTCAGTGTTCTGCTAGGGAGTAAATCTAACCAATTTAGACAATGACAAGGTCTCAAACACCAAAGATGATCGGAGCACAATCTTCAAAAAGTTAAAGGGAAGGGAAGTTTTCCTTCAAAAAACCGAGCATCTAGGAGGCTCAGTGATACAAATCCTTTTATCATCAGTGTCAGAACCAGAACTTTTGCCATTCACTTTTGTAAAGAACTGTAAAGGGCCTTACATTTTCTTCTGTTTCTCTTGCCGGAGCCCCGTGCTCCACATCCTGAGCCAGAATTTTCCTTGGCTCACCTGGCTGCCGGGAAGTCGCGTGTTTCGAACGATCCACAGGCTCATCCTTCAGCAGGGTCTGGCTCCAGGGAGCCCAGCCAGCTCTGCCGGGGCAGCTCGGAAGATGTCCGAGTCTCCTCCCCGCTTTCCCCAGCCGGCACTAGATGGTGCTGCGGCACCGGGCTCCGCTGCGGAGCGCTCGGGCAGCGCCAGCCGCTGCTCCCTCCCGCGCCTCCAGCTCACTCTGAAACACGGGGACAGCAAAAGGACCCTTTTCTAACTCTAAACCTGAGCAGTTTAGTGCAGGGCCTGTGCCAAACCTGGACATCGTTCAGCCCAATCTACTTGTTTCCTTTTCTTTTGGAAATAGCTCTGCTGTTCCTGTTAATTCCTTGCTCCAGGTGGAGTATGTGACAGGCATCAGAGACTTGAGGTTACTGGTAACCACAGTATCCCATTTATCTTTAATCTGTTCCTGCAATTCGCCATCTCCCCCCCTCCTCCGTATATGCTCCCATTTCTTAACTTACATTTTCAGGTATTGTTTAAGAGTATAATGAAAAACCCCTTTAAACCTGCTTTAAACAGATCTGCTTAGAGCAATTTGCTGTATTTTTTCAATTAAAAATGGATTGGATAGGTTCAAAAGAAAAAAAATCAATAATCTCCAGCACAGAAGACAATAAAGGCAGGCTTTTCAGTACAACACAGACAGTGCTGTACAAGGGGCATGTAGAGAGACTCTTCAAACATCTCCCATATTGCTGCCTAAGTGCTTGAGATTTGTCATGAAATGCTTCTCCTGCTCTCTTCCCAAGTCTGCTTGGAGCCAATTCTGATGACCACATGAATAAGGGTAGAGACCTTTATTTGAATTCCTTCTATTCCCTGCCACCCACCATATGATTTCTGCTGGTGTGAAATACCAGGCTTCGATGTTGTAGTGAGATGCTGTTGTAAGAGAGATATCGACTTGTGTTTGGTTCAGACCCACATGAGCATAGAGGTTTTCCTCATGCAGGTGGATGTGGCCCTGGATCCAGCTGATGAAGGAGGAGAGACAGATGAAGGGCTTATGTGGTGCTGTTGTGAGCCTTCTGCTGGGAGCATGGCCAAACCTCTCCCCGGTGATGTCTGGCTCTTGGTCTGGCTGTGGGCACGGGGCATAGGCCAGCCTGTTCTCCCCAGGAGACTCCTGGAAGTAGGCAGGGGGCAGCTGGGGGGGAGGAAAGGCTGCCTGGGGTCTGGCAAGATCTCTCCACTCTGTATCTCAATAGACTTACTGCAGCTATGGATAAATTAAAGGATGATGATGCATAACAGAGTCTGAGAAGACCATTCTCTGATCCTGTTCAATCTGAGATGAGGTTGTGCCCTGGAGAAGGGGCTGTACTATCCAATGTACCTAAGAATCTAAACCAGTGAGTGACAAGCCTGATCTTCACCTGTCCATTTGGTTTTCTTCAAGGCTTTGCTTTTGTGTGTGTAATCCAAATCTGTCTATACCTCCAGCAAAAAAAGCATGCAGAATGAGAAATGTAGAGTTTAGAGGATTTGAATCTGTCTCTACTCCAGATCCAGGGGAAATGTGAAAGCTCAGCTGGAGATGAGAGGGATCTCTGGGCCAGATTCATTCCTCCAAATTTGTTTCCTCAGTCCTTGAAATTTTACATCCATTTAGGGTGAAACTTTGCAAAACATAGTGTGTCTGTTTTAGCTCTAAAATATCAGTCAACATGAGAGTATTTTCTCATTACTGCTGACTGAGGTTTCACATGATATTAGTTAAAATGGATAGAAAAGAGCCATTGAAATGGTCTCAAGCACAGAAGTTTGGTAAAATGTATTGCAATATGACCATTATATTAAAGAGGAGGAAAAAAATGGGGAATTTTCTATGACAGAGGCTGTGTGTGAGCTTGAGGTGCCCTCAGAATCACCCAGGCAAAATTCAGCTGAACTGTATATTTCAAAACCTGAGACAGGAGAAAGAGAGGCACAGATTAGTCTCTCATTTGTAGGAAAATAGTTAAAATGACAACAAAGACAAGAAAACCTACATTTCAATTTCAATACATCTGTTTGAATTATGCCTATTTGGTACTTTTGAGAATAAATGGCATTTGAAATGGAATCTTTCTAATGACTTATCTTTCAGGCAGGTATTGTGCACACCTTTTTAATGCATTTTACATGTTTGGAGGGGGGAAGAAAAAAGATGAATTATGAAGAAGTTAAGAGGAAAATAATTCCAGGAGGTAATGGATGAGCTCTGTCTGGAAGATTAATCAAGGCAGTTGCAAGAGAGTGCCAAAAGCATAACTGAAGTAGAACTAAATATCTGATTGTAATTAAAACTTTAGCCTTCTAATGGCTCCATGAAAGATATTTTAATAAACGTGAAATGCACTTTCTAAATGGCACGCTAACTTTTAATGACTTGGGTGTTTTGTTTGATTAGTAACCTGGACTGTTAAATTAAAGCCAACTGCAAATGCATGATAAAATATTGATGGTTTCAGGCAAATGAATTGGGGGAGTTATGCTTGACAGATTTTTGGTATCATTAAGGATTTTAACTGGTGGAAAATATATATTGCTGGTGCTTAAAGATAGTTAAAGAGGATCTCGTCATTTATATGCCCTAGTTTTAATTTTGCAGTAATAATGGGAAAAAAATCTGAATTATTCACAGATGGTTGGTCAAGAGAGGTCACTTAATTTAAAAAGTGTTATTTTAATTACACCTGTTTCTCATTTCCGGCATAGAAAATTAAATATTTGGTGGTATTTGGTTATTTCTTTTCTTAGAGTGCCTGGAGATTTCTTGAGGCTTCTGTGTGTTTTGTATGTGTGTTAAAGAAGGAAGAGTGACATGGTAGAAAGAGTTTTATTGTTTCCAGTATAAGCAGCATTATTGGAAGTTAATTAAATTAAAAAAACATAATGGTGTCTGCAGGTTCAGAAATAACACATGGGATTTCCAAAGGAAATGGGGATGATTCCAGAACTCAGCCTCTTTTAAAATCAGATTTATTGTATTATCAAATTTCAGCAGCCTTTCCGATACCTTCACGTAACTGCAGGAGATAGTTGGAGGATTGTGGCGAAACCGCAGAAAGTTTACCTGGCTCCTATTAATTTGCATCAGCTAAGAGCAGGTTCTTACACCTGAGATGAGCTCTGCTTTTATTATAATGCCTTAGACTTTACACAGACTTTATTTCTACTGTACTGCACTCTACTCTTCATGCAAAGAACAGAGATCAAAATAAGGCACAGCATCCAGAGCAGGGTTAATAGGGCAGCGCTTCAGAGTAGTTATAATAGGTGAGATTTCACTGGAGAGGAAGGGAGCACGGTGTCTTTTGCATGCATGTGCCAGAGTGGCAACTGGAGTGGAATCATACTTCCACTGCACTCAAAGGGAGCCTGGGCAGGGATTTTCATAGGACTAGGTGTTTCCTAAAGCTCTGCATCACCTTTACATCTTCTGGTCTCCTTCCTTCATTCTGGTTTCTGCTCCCCGTGCTCAGGCAGCTGCTGGCTGTGCTTTGGCTATTTCCATGGCACTGTTCTTCTGGCCCTAGGAACCTCTCAGGCTCTGTGGCAGAACCTCTACCTCATTTCCTGCTTCTGAGTTTCCTCTTATAGGCAGTGGCCTACAGCAAAGAAGCAGGAGGCAAAAGACAAGTATTTGGATGGCTGAAAGTGGACCTAGAGTCAGGAAAACATTAAGGGAAGGGTGTGGTGAGACTTTGGCCAAAGTCACATGTGAGTATCTCAGTGAGATCTCATGGAAGAGTAACTGTCCTTTTGGCTTCCCAGGGATCCCAGACCTGGGTTAGGACCAAGTTCAATCCCTGATGAGAGGAAGAGAAGGTGGGAACACAGCAGGTACTGTCCCCTTCTGAGGAAGACATTCAAAGAGAAATGGTGTAAGCCAAGGCAAAAGTAGGCAGCTGCCATCTAAACCAGAATCTGCAGTCACGGGAGGATTTGAGATGTCTTAAAATGCCACATGGAAGCAGTGGGGAAATACCACAGCTGAGGTACTACTTGGAGGGAAGCTCCAGGGCTAAGTCCAGTTTGAACCAACATATGGGAAGCAGGAATGTGCCACAACCTTTAGGTAATATCTAATGGCCACACAGTCCTAGGCAGAGGGCCATGAACTGGATTGCAGTCTTTTGGCCAATATAGTTTATCCTGTGGGGGAAGGACTTGTTAGTTATTGAGAGAAAAAAAGCCATTATATAGACTGAAAGAAAGCCTTGGAGATTAGGGCTGCTGCTGCATCAGACCGTATCTGACAACAGCTAGTTACCTGCTGCTGGTATCGATTGCTATTAGAGAAACCTCCAGACTGCAAAACTATGATGGTAGTTCTTCGGAGTTTCAAGTTATGTTCCACTTGCTTTGTATCTCCACGGACATTAGACATCACCCAATCCACCAGACACCTCTTATTAATTTTATGCCTGTGAATATTTCAACCAGAGCATTTCCAAAATTCAGTACCTCGGATTGCACACTCATCAGGCCCATCTTCTCACTGAGTCACGTGCAATACTGAGCACACTGTTGGTGCACAGCTGACAAATTCTAAGCCTCTGGAAACTCCCATTTGTCAGAGAAAAATGTATCCATGTTCAATAAAAGATTCTGTCCCTCTCTTGCTGTTTGCAGCTCTCTCAGATTTATATATTCAGCTGATGATGAGCCATTCAGTGTGATGGCTGTGATGTGTCTTTTCAGTTGGACTGGATGACCACAAATGTTATTAAATTCCACCAGTCTGCTGATGGAAGACAAAATCTGTTCCCACACAATTTCAGTAGTACCAGTGTATGAGATAATGCAATATTTATTTATGTACAGGAGGCCGTAGATAAATTTCCCATATTGTGAGCCTTGTGGAATGCTGAACGCTCATAAATGATGTACCAACTTTATCCTGGCAGAACTGGCAGATATAAACAGGATGATGTTTCTGACTGGCTCAGTTTTACTGTCATCCAAATGGCTTAGTATATAATGTAAAAGCACGTCTGAGTCAGTGAATGCCCATTTTTGAGTGTAGCCAGATGGATTTCTACTGTGCAGGCCCTTGTTTGATGTCTAAATTTGTCTCCCACACACTCTCTGTATCAGCATGCTTGGAAGAAAACCTTGATTTAAACTGGTTATGGAGGCTCCATGCTTGCGTTTACAAATTTTCTGACGTTCAGCCAAAATGCTGGCTTTATTCCTCACCAGGTGGAGAGAAACACACTTGAAAATTTATTCCTCGAAAAAACACTGACTAAGTGGGGAGTGGAGTTTCTACTCTTTGGTTTCAACTGGGGCGGTGTAGGCAGTGTGACCTTCTCTTACTTTGTGTCAGGGAGGTGGATTTGTCCAGCTCTTCTCTTTGAGTAGCTCATCTGGGATTTTTTAAAACTACCCATGCAACTTTTTTGTTGCTAGGTATGTACCCACCTCCCTCTCAATGATAATGGAGACCCTCAGATCCAGTTGTGAGGAAGCTGAGATATTTCAGGGTCAAGTGAGGATATCATCAGAGCAACCTTCGACTGAGGAACTTTTGAAACTGTCAAACTAAGGGAAATGAAATTCACAGATGGGATTATTAAACTCAGTGTTTTTTCCTAAAGTGCCATGTTGAAATGTTGATAGGATCTAAAATCCATAATGTTTATGCTGAATAGTTATTGCCCTGTTCTTTTAGCCATACTTTTCTTTTTCTAGACCCCCCTGCCTTTCCTTTAACCCAATTACATTTTCTTTCTTTTTTCCTTTTCTGTGCTAAATCCATTTTTTACAGATGAGGAAAAGAACTTGGTAAGTCACCAGTCCTGACTTACCCTCCTAAACATTGGGTTTTCTTTTCTGCCTGGTCAGGAGTATCTGTCTGCACTATCACATACTGTTCTCAGTTTCTGGAAAAGCACAAGGAAATAGGCCCTCATTTGGTCACATCATAATACATCTGAGATGGTTATAGGATATGGTGCCAGTAGTGTTAATATTTTGCTTTCTTGAGTGTTTCATTCAGTCTCCCACTTTGCTAGGGAATTTGTGTGAATTTCTGATTGTGAGCTTTTATCCATTTTTCCTATTTCTCTTACCTATTCCTAACATATGTTTCTTTCCATTTAGATTCCTCTTAATTTTCAAATGGCTGAATATTTTCCCTTTTAGTTTTTCTCTTCTCCTTCGTGGGCTTTTCTCTTTCTCTTTGTTTTATTTCCTGTGTCCTGACTACTTTTTGCCAATGTGTTTCATCAGCTTGACCTCGCTTGTTATCATATGGATGGTGTAGTTCACTCTTCCTGTTCTCCAAAGTCCTTCCACACTTACTTTGCTGCTGAATACATTTTTATCCCCTCTGCATCCTTGGCATAAGAGGATTTGGTCAGACCCTGCAGCCTTTATCTCAAGGATAAAAAAAAGGCTGGAGTGGGGGTGGGTGGTAGGAGGTGACAGTGGATCAAAGATCTCATCTGAGCCTGGGGGAGGTTTTGGGGAGTGCCAGCCTCTGTGAGCAGGGACCTGCAGGGAGAGATGCCAGGATTTACTGTGCTGGGTATGACATGGGAAGCTGAATCCCCTGCCTTTCTTTAGCCCTTGCTGCCTAGGGACACCCAAGCATGCCAAAACAGGGCAAGAGTGCTGTATTTTAATGTCATGTGAGTGATGGTGATGTGACAAGCATCACATCTGCTCATTTTGTTTTGCCCAGACGAGAAATTCAGCCAAGACTTAGAGCCAGGAACCCAAGTCTAAGTACTGATGGGATCTTCACTGTTAGTGCTTTTTAAACAACATAGTTTGGGTGTATTAGCACAAATCGTCACCATCCTTCCTGGGTTGCATTGATGCACTGAGAGACCCCATATTACTCTCCAGGCTAATCAGTGCCCAAGGTAATATAAATATTGTAGGGACTGGAAAGGTGACTTGGTATATCTTGTGAACCCTGTTTTGGAGTCTGAAGCTACACTTTTGCTTTCATTTGGTGGGACTGTGAAGCCTCAAAAAAATAGCTTGTCTTGAGTCTCTGCCAGAACCTTTTCGCATTATACTAGCTGAAGGCAAATTCACAAAACACATAAACAAAAGATGTTATAATGGTGGCTATTCTCATGGTGAGACTATTCCTAAGAGACAATATCATTCAAGTAGATACATTTCTGAAATGACCACCAAATTTTGATATGTACCACTGGGTTGTGAAGATTGAAATTAGAGAGTGCTCACTGGGGAAACCTCAGTTACCCACCTTGCACAGTGGCAGCCGCTTACCTACAGAAATTGAAGATTGCTTCTGCCAGTGAAAACATCTGGAGACAGTGAGAGGGCAATATCTGAGGCCAGAAAGGAGCCTATAATGACAGCTAATGAAGCCAGAAAGAGGCTTCTGCAATGAGCTCTAACCTCCTGTCATCCCGGTCCATGCTGCGTGATTAGAACTAGAAAATATACTTTGGTATCTTGTCAGAACTTCTCTGTAATGTTTGGACTGAAGCTGCTTGGAAGGTGTGATCCTTTGTGGGATTTTTTTTGTTAAAGTAGAATGAAAAATGTTCTGTCATGTTCCAGGTTACAAACTATAGCTGGAGTAATAAAAGGTCACTTTGCCATTCAGCAGCCATTTCCTATTCCTTTGAAGTCCAGCATTTACTAGCAAGTAAATCACGATACTTCAAAAGTTTCACAGCAGTGTGGTGAGGCAGAGACATAAATTCATGAGTGAAATAACTGATTATCTGGTACTGCTTTTGCTGCTAAAGAAAATAGGGCCTACCCTGGTTTTCTCCACATCTGTGCTCTGTGCACTCTTCAAAGTTGTCTCTCGCCATCTGTACTGTATCTTTTAAACAAGGATAAATATCTTCTAAGTGTATGGAGAGGGAAAAAAAGCACTTTCTTTTGACATCTCCTTTGCTCTGCTGTTTCATTTGCTTGGGAGAATTAGAAAATATTTTATCACATATTCTCTGTCCCCTTCCTCTTTCCCCCTCTCTTTCCACAACTTTTCATATTGTGAAAAGAGAGGAAATACCTAGGAAAAGATGTTTGCTGTCTGCAAGCAGAAGAAAAGACTACAATAGGTTGTAGTGTTTCTTAAAAGGTAATTTCTTTTGCCAAGCTCCCCTTGTAATCAATAGAACCATCTGGAAACAAACAAGTAAAGCAGCTTTCTCTGGTTACAGCCAGGAAGGAGAATGTTATTAAAATGATCGCAGAGCCTTTTCTCGGGGATTGATTTTATGCACCGTGCCATGATGTGAGGCCAGCCCTGTGCTGGGGACGATGCAGCCCGTGGGCTGCAGGGGGCAATCCAGCACAACTCAAGCTGGTCTGTCAGCCCTTTAAATAACTGTTTCTGACAACAAAGGCCGAAATTGTGCTCACGGTCTGGGGACTGTCAGGCTATGTTCTAGCGCAAGGATCAGTCTCCTTTGTGCTCTGATTATGTATTGTGCAAAAACCCCTTCATCAGCTGCTCCCGTGTGTCTGTTGGGTGCACTGGAGTTGCCCGTTTTCTCCCCAGCAGTTTGTTATTTGGGTGGGGAACTTGTGCTGGTGCTGACGTGCTGCTTTAGAGACTGTCTGTCCTGCCGAGCTCCTGGCCTGTGCTCCCGTGCTGTGTCATCAGGAGGCTTGGTTGTCTGGGGTTTTGTTTCCTCCAGTCACAGCCAAAATGGAAGGTGTTTGGCAAATGAACTTATAGTAAGCACAATTGCTGGAAACAGTTGTGTTGGGTCCCAAAGAGTGGCCAAAGCCTGTTGGTAGAGTGGGACACTGGTGCAAGGGCAAAGGCGTGAGAGCTGGTGAAGAGAAGTGGGGGAGCAGCTCTGACAGCGTTTGGTTTTTCTGTTTTAGCCCCTGATGATTTGGGGTAAAACGTCACAATTATTAAAGTTGTAAAGCAGGTATGCTTTATTGCAGCGCTGAACACATATGGGGGAGCCCCTGAAAGCCATGCGTACCCAACGCGGTCCTCAGCTTGGAGTATGTCTGGTTACATGTTACAGATGCATCAGGTTACACAATAATCTATACATATTCATAACCTATCCCTGCTTCATATGGTAATGAGCTCAGTGGTCATTAGCATAAGCTGTGCACATGTGCAGTGCCTCCTGGTGCTCGTGGGCAGGGCTCTCAGGATAAAATAAACGAGGCTTCCCCAGGATTGAACTTTTCACCTTGCCTCCTTGCCTATGCCCCCTGGTCCTTGGGTCTTAGTCCAAACCTCGAGGCTGGTTTTGGTCGGTTTAGGGGTCCAAGAGTGGGAACCAGGTCACGGTTGATTCTTCTTTTTAATAGTTTGGCATCTTCTCCCTATCCTCCCATACCTCCTTCCCCTCTTCCTGGCCAGCATAGCAAATGTTGAGCAAGCACACACATTGTTTAGCAAGCAGCTGCAAAGTTTTGCAATACTAGAGATCACCCCACAAATCTTTCAACAATTAACCCTAAAATCGAAGCCCCTTGTATCACTGACACACTTTATGCAAGACAATGGAGAAGTATCTTCTCCAGTTTTGCAATGGGATGATTTAGCAGTGCTCTGGGACTAAGTGGCTGTGCTGAAGGCAGGGCAGCCATCTGTGCGAGTTTCAGGTGGGGTAGAGTTAACTTTCTTCACAGTGGCTGTTATGGGGCTGTGATTTGGATTTGTGCTGAACAAAGGGTTAATAATATAGACACATTTTTGTTATTGCTGAGCAGGGCTTACAGAGAGCCAAGGCCTTTTCTGCCATGCTGACAAGGGGGCTTGGGGCTACATGGCAGGCTGGGAGGAGACACAGCTGGGACAGGTGACACAAACTGTCCAAAGGGATATTCCAAAGCATAAAACATCATGCTCAGTATATAAAGTGAGGGGAAGAAGGAGGAAGGGAGAGGCATTTGGAGTGATGTGATTTGGCTTCCCAAGTCACTGTTATGCATGGTGGGGCCCTGCTCTCCTGGAGATGGCTGAACATCTGCCTGCCCACACCTGTAGGATGTGGTGAATAAATTCCTTGTTTTCCTTTGCTTGTCTGCATGGTTTTTGCTCTTCCTGTTAAATCGTCTTTATCTCAATCCACAAGTTTCCTAGCTTTTACCCTTCCAATTCTCTCCCCAGTCTTGCTGGTGGGGGAGTGAGCAAGTGGCTGCACAGGGCTTGGTTGCTGGCTGGGGTTAAACCATGGCACCATCCCAGTGCTCTCAAGAGATTGAAATGGAATTAGGGCAGGACACTTGCTGAGATCCTCCTCCTCTAATTCCCCTGTGCAGGCTTGTTTAGAGCCTTCTCACTTGTTCAGTTTCTGCATCTGCATGAGGATTGCAGGCAGCTTTCTCCTGAGCTGTCGCCCACCTGCTGCCTCTGGGTCACCCTGCCTCTGTTATCCACTGATCTCAATCTCCTTGTCAAAGGATGTTTTTTTGTTGCAGGCCCTGGCTTACTGCTGCTTGGTTAATGTGGGCACTGCCAGTGGAAAAGGATGGTGGTCATGCTGCTGCTTTCTCTCCTGCTCACAGCACGGAGCAACCAGCAAGATGGTTTGGTGCCTGACAGGATGCATAGGAAAGTCAGCAGCTGAGGGAGAGAGGGGAAGCTAAAAAAGGGACTTGGGCAGAGGCAGTAGGCTCATCCTGATGGCTTTGGCTCCTCAGCCTCTGCAGTGTGGGTCATTCTGGACCATGCTGGAGAGAGCCTGGCTGGGCTTTAGTCCTGAGTCATGGGCTGCTTCCCACAGAGGGACCACTGGGGTCGGTCACAGCCTGCAGCTGGCCTGTGTGACTTCCCCTGCCAGCATGGTCCTTGGGTCATTTGTTTTGCTTGCCTTAGTTCCTGAGTGCTGCAGGTGTTTCTGGTGAGTGCTGGGCACACATCTCACCATCACTCCTGCTGGTGGACATAACCAAAAGTGGTCAGATTTTAATTGTTCATAGGAGTCCCTGTCCAGTCTTCGTGTTTCCTAACAGTGACACCTGAAAAGCCCTGCATGAGACTGAAGAGCCTTTCTGGTGGCAGTGGAGAGAATGTTGGTGAGAAGGGTCTTCTGAACCTGAACAGGTTGGATGGTGAGAAGAGGAGGACTCGGTGCCTCCCGGGTGCTTCCCACCTGCACAGGTGGAGTAGAGTGGGACTCTCCATAGCAGCTCTTGTGCTGAGAGGTCAGTGAGCAGTGGAATTTATTGCACTTCATTTGCATCTCATGGTGAGGCTCTCTCCTGTCCAACAGAGTGCAGAGATCGATCAAAACTTGTCCTGTGGTTACAGCTTGTATAAAGTATCTCCAGTGTAGATTTTCTGGCATCCAATGATAGTTTTATTCCTACTAGAAATTTGTTTTAGCAGAAGCAGTACGCTCTTGTCAGATTTGGTTAAAACTGGACAACAGGTTTGACATTAGTGGAAGCAAATAGAACTTGGAAATTCAGGCAGCACAGTCATATCAGTTGCATTGCTTCAGGAAGTTGGATTAAAAATGAGTAAGTGATGTTTTTATTAAGACCCTTAACATGCAATGCAACCCAAAATATTGGCAAAGATGAAACCTAATGTTCAAGGTGATACGAAGCCAGTAGGTTTTTCTTTGATTATTTGCAATAATTAAGCAATGCAGAAAAGTTAAGATTTGTGCAGTTTTTTATGACAAAGAACTTGTCTATTGAATAACAACGAAACACTATTCTGTTTTTAAATAGGAGGAAATAGTTTTATCTGTTTCTTGTGTGTGGAAAGACAAAATAAAAAGAGAGATTTTTAGAACTAGAATAAATAAGAGTTTATCATCCATAGGCAAGCCAGGCTGCACTGACACAATCTGTGAGGAGCCCACTGTTCTCATCTGAACTTTTCTCAAGTCTTTGGAAGTGCCTATTAAAGGGAAACTATTAAATTTCCAAAGTTAGATTCAGTAATGAGACATTGATGTTACTGTAAACCTTCCAACTTAAAAAGAAAAAAAAAGGCAAAAAAAAAAAGACTTTTAGAAAGGTTCTGTAATTTCAAACCCCTTGTGTTGGGAAGCATGTGGGACGTCTTGTCCAACTAAGTCCTCACCCACCATCGGTGAGTGGCTCTGTACCTGTTCCAGGACCACGCGATGTCTGTGTCTCCCCTTGCTGCCCCTGCTCCTTGCTGGGAGCAGCAGCTTGCCCCTCCAGCAGGATCCTGCCGTGCTCCTCCTGGGAAGCAGTCACTTTGCCTCTGGTAGTGTTTCCGCTTCAGGTTTTATAAATTGCTACCATCCCTGCACAGGCCTGGCAAAGTGGAGCTTTTTGTTTTGTTTTCCCTAGATACAATTTTATTATTAATCACATCAAGAGAGGCTCAGAGGTTTTTAGGGCTAGAAGAGACCATTACTGTAATCTGGTTTGGAAAACGTCTTCCACTGTGGTTTTGGGTTTTGTCAAAAAGAAAAATGTTATTTGTTTTCCTTTGCCCTTAGGCCTTAAAGTGTAATTTAGGTTCTTATAAACCAAACAGAATGATAGAATAATCATTATCATAGTATTTTTAAAGGTTGTTTTCATTTACTGAATAAATTTCTCAAAATTATTTTTAAGTATTGGAATAAAAATCTACCCTGGTTTTATATGGAGGAAAACCCCCCTACCCTTTCTAGTTAAAACACAGACAAACTGATGCTATAGGGAAGTCCAAGGATAGGGGCATGGACACAGCACAGCAGGATCTGTCCAGAGAAGCTGGGGAGAGTTTTATCTGTATCTGAATAAGAAGCTGAAGTAGGGCCATAGAGGAATTCTGCTCACATTTCTGACAGAAGCAAAACTTTCAGCTATTCTTGATGTTCAACTCTCAGGACTTGTTTAATATTCAACACTGGTTTCATCATCAAAGAAATTGAGGCAAAATTAAAAATTCTTTTCCTGGGTCTGTTATTTTCACAGCTTCTACTTCCTTTCAATTTTGATACTGCCATCCATTTTGATAAAAGAAAATGATATGTGAGGAACAAGGCAGGCAGGAAGAAGACAGAACGAGAAGTGCTTTTCAACACTGACTTCACCTCTGCAGAAGTTTATAATAAGGTGTCTGCAGATCACTCCCCGCTGAAAGCTCTCACAAATAACACCCTGTTACAGAAAGTGAATTTAACCAGTCCAGCTACGCATGACTGCTGGGGAGCACCATGGCACACTCTGATCTCCTAACAGTTGCTCTCTCTTGTCTAGTGCTGTGCAGTTTCTTTCTGCTCTTTTCTGTTGAGCACGTATGACTTCTGTGTTGTTTTTTTGTGTGTCTTGTCTCCTCCTTTCCCAAAAGCTTTTTATTGGAAGAAAAGGCTTCCAAAAGCTTGTTAGGCTTATTGATCTGGATTGACTCCTGGGGTTGGCTCTTAGGATCCAGAAGAAAGCTCTTTTCAAGGCGTCTGGTTTGGAAAACACCATCTCTGCCATTTGTTCCCCAAATAAATGGGTGAAGGCGGAGCTCGGCCTGTGTGGGCACCTTGAAGGGCAGCATGAAGGTGATCTGGGCTTTGGGGATACCCCTTAAGCTCTGCATTAGGGTCAATCCCGGCTACGTCCCTGCTTCCTAGTGTGACCTTGAGCAAGTTATTTGGTCTGTTCCTGTGTGCTGTGGTCAGGAGCTGCACAAAGGACGTAACACAACTCTAAATTATGCTTTCAGCATTTGTGCTGCCATCACCAGGGAAACACCTCCATTGCGCCAGCCTGGCCAATGCTGGTAGCAGCACAGCTGAAGCATGATGTGCATGGATTTCTCCTTTGGAACAAGCAGAGTGGTGGTGATGGCCACATAGGCAAAGCCAGTGGAAGGGGGTGAAACTGGGAGGCTTTCTGTGACAAAAGGAAAATTGAATGAATTTGAGCCAGTGCTCTAGACTTCAGTAGGCTGTTAAGTACAAAAATCAATGTTAATGTAACATTACAGCTGAGCTATTAAACCTGTTAGTTAACCTGTGGAGCTCAGCCTGCAATTTCACAGCCCCTTTTTGAACTGCACATAGGCCAGTATCTAAAACACTACTTGCACAGAAAAAATGCTAAGGTACTTCGGTTTTCTGTAATTCCAAAAGAGTTTTGCAAAACACAAAGTAAAGTTTGCCTAAGAACAAATTAAATATATGGGAAGTTTCACTTTAGGGACTAAAGTTTTCAAAAAGTTCCCACATGTTTTCCAGAATACATAAAGAAAGCCAGCTCTTGTCTGTTAGGTGTTTGTTAACACTGGTATATCTCAAAGCACTCCAGCAGAAGAGGGTAGATCTCTGAATGTATCTTTGGATGAGATGCTGTTTAGATTAAGAATATCCCTCTGTGGTCGTACATGAATGGGGATGATGGGATGCTGGTCCCAGCCAGGCCTCAAAGCATCACTGCATTTGATGGTGTTGCTGTTGGAGTCACTCCTATTGCTGGCAGTTAAAAGTTGGTTCTGTAATTGTAATGCGTGTTCATACTCCATGTGACTCTCAGCAGTTTTGCAGATTCTGTTCTTTACATGGTGCCACTCTGTGCATAAGAAAAAATGCTTCAATTTACATAGTCTCTGGGGGAGTGGCAAACAAAACCTGTAGCCTGATTGTTTTTCCTGTCATTACCTGTTTTTCTGAGAACTTCTTGCGTGTCCCTTTGCTCGTATAACCCAATACTTTATTGCAATTAATAGACATGAATTTACTAGTAGCAGAACATAGTGGGCATTTGTTGTTCTAGTGACCCTTATCTTCTCTTCCCCTAATAGCTCATGCAACTCATTCAATCCCAGCTGAAGCCTTGGATTCTCTGAGACTGCAGACGAGATAAAAGGCTGTGTAGCAGCTCAGAAGGGTGTGCTACATACCCTTTAATGTGATCCGTTGTGGGAATGGGCCCAGATGCACTTGCCTGTGGTTATAAAAAAGAAGTATTTTTAAAGCTGTGTAGACATTATCATAGCTCATATGTACTGAAGGGTCAGGCTAAAGTTGTAATGGGGATTGCATCTGAAATCCTGGTGGCACTGAAGTCTGCCAGAGCTTTGACAGCCCCATTAATTGAGTTTCTGTGCTGGTAAGCCTTCTTTCCTAATGTTATTTTTAATCCCACACAGAGAAATCAGAATGCAGTGGAGTTTCCAGAAGGGGACTGAAATGTCAGTGCCCCCATGCCATTCGAACAGCTGTGGTGGGGTGGGCAGAGAGGGTGAGGGCAGATCCTCCATCCTGGCTCTGAGCTGTCACGGGCTGGGAGGCTGCTGGTGTTACTCCAACGTGCCCAGTGCCATTGGGGAAGCTGCTGTGTGGGAGCTGGAGGTGCAGGCTAGAGGTCATGGTGCCGTTCTTCCCTTCACTCCGATGCGTGGGGATGCAGAGCCCTGGGGGGTGGACTCTGTCCTTCTGCTACAGTGGCTCTTTTTGGGGTGCTATAGTTTGGACTTTGACATGTGGACAATCTGTGCAGCCCTCGGGATTAAGGACAGCATTAGCTGGCTGGTGAGTACCCTAGGGGAGGCTCCAGCTCTGAAGGGAATGTTCTACAGTGGCTTCCTGTTTCTTTTTTCTTCGAATTTAAACTCCTTAAAAACAAATCCCTTCACTTCTCAAATAAGCTCTTTACTTCTGCCTTTCAACCCTAAATAGCTTAGCATATAAGTAGCTTCTTTTGAAAAATAAAAAAAGTTGACACTGTCTGTGTTTCTGTGATCAGATGCTCAGGATGAATTTCCATCTAATCCTAGTTTTGAAATTGATTCAGCACGGTGACCTTGGGCAAGTTACTTAACCTCTCAGTGACCCAGTTTTTCCATTTGTAAAATAGAGAGCAGAACATCTTTGTGATCTGGGTAAACACCTCCTGAAGCTTAATTTAGATGTGCCTGTTTTAGAGGCCTTTGAACTCTGTGGTTGGAAGCACGATGGAAGAGCAAAACTTGCTTCTCGATAGGGAGTTTAATCTCCCAATGCACTCTGTGGGTCTAGTGCATAGGCCAGCCCAACCTGAGCCTTTCTGTAGCCATTAAACATAATGCCAACAGGAGGTTCATGCTTGCTAGGAATGGTGTTAGAGCATCTTAATCCCACCTCTGGGTGGAGAGGCAGTGGAGCAGCCTTGCACTGCCCCAACTGGGCGCTAGGTTAAGGAGGAACGGCTGAAGAGGAATGTCAGGGGTACTTGACCCTCCTGGTTTCCAGCCCTATTTGGCTTGAAACATGACATGTGCAGACTGGATGAATTCTGGAAGCAAAGTGGAAGTGTTGGCATGCCCGTTTGCATACTAATACAACCCGAATGCCATTATTTTTCCAGCTTCCACAGCTGTGTTATGACTGTACTAGAGCTGAATTCTAACAACCAGCCAAAAGGTTTGTTTGCGTGTATATGTGCACCGAAATTTTGCAAGCAAAACTGGAAAGCTTTCTAGATGTTGCAGTTGTGGGTTTTTTTTGTTTTTTTTTAACCCAGCACACTTTTGTGCTTACATTAAAAATATGGATCAGCTGTATTTTAACAACTGTCTGTTCCCTGAATTTATGCAGTTGATGGCCTCAGAGCTCAGTTTGAAAGGTTTCCCCCTCTGTATTCCAACTGGGACTTCTTCCATAGATTTTTTTTTTTTAAACAGAAACAGTGTTTTATCTTTGTATCTTTGTCTTGTATAAAAGATAAAAATCTATAGTAGTCCTTTCCTATGTAGACTGCTCTATTTTTTCCCGTAAAACACTCTTGCAAATAAGTCTGCAGATCTTTCAACACAATGCCTAAAGCATCACACATGATAAATCCTTCCCTAGTCTCAGTTTTCTGTAACCTTCCTCATTCCTCACAATGACACACACTTTCTCTCATTCATCTTTTATTACAATTCAATATTGTGCTTGAATATAATTAGGTTTTATGCAGTATACCCTTCCCCCCATCCTTGGGTGTTTTTCTTGAAAAAGGAAAAACTACTTGTTCCCATGCACATTTCATCTGGAAATTGACTTCAGTGTTATAGGTTCCAATATATTTACACAACAGGTAGGGAAAGGTATTGGGAAAAAAAGAAATATTTTTAACATCATAAACCTCTAGCAAAAATATGTATGTAATAGAATCTGGTACTGTGGTATTACACACATTACAACTGTCACTGTGACTTACAGCCTTAGTTTAGCTGAAAGAAAATCTATAACCCTAGAAATGCAACAATGTCCAAGTCACAGTTCAGAGTAATAAATGTTTTTCACAGAATAGTGTAATCCATATTTCCAAAGCTGATACAACAAAGGCATTTCTACTAGAAATTTTTCAATTTCATGGGCGGAGGCTCAGAGAGGGAAAGAGAATGGTTAGGAGAAATGATAAGCAATAAAATGCCTGTGTTCAGAAATATTGGCCCTTTGGCTACTGCCTTTGGTTGATCTTTCTTGCCCCCAAATCACATCTTAATAAAGTATCATATGTCTTTTGATACCAATACAAAATATCAACTTTTCAAGTTCCTGCTGTCATTTCAGTGTTGGGTTGCAGGCAGCTGTGCACGAGCACCTTGGTGTGTCCCGCATTGAGGGAATCCTGTGTGGTCAGCACTGGTCCCTCTGGGGCAGATGATGCAAAGTGTGTGCTTTAGTGATGACATGGGCTGTTTTGTCTGACCAGGGCTCTTGGACATGCTCCTCTGTGTCTCGGTGCTGGGAGCTGCCAGCTGCTGTGCCTCTTTGGGGTCCCAAGAATGCAGCCTCTCTGTGCACCCACAGCCCAGCCCTTCACCTCTGTGCTGGGATGCACCGCTGGCTTGATGGGTGCATTCAGATTCTTCGCTTGGGAACTTGAACTGTGAAGTCTTAGCCCAAACATTAATTTTAGATTCATCTCAGCTATCTTTTCTCTAGGAAAAGTGTTCTCAGCCAAAGGTAGCGAGAGCCTTGGGGTGTCCTTGTGCCCCTGGCTTTGGTTTGACTTTGTGTGTGAGGAGAGAAGCTGACCATGTGCCAGAGCAGTGAGGCTATCCTGGCAGGCCTTCCTGCCGGTGACAGCAAACAAATATATCACACCACACATTTCCTCTCTCAGAAGGATATAGTTTGAGTAGCTAAGTAGCTTGTGTTTTGGGCTCCCAAGACCTTCATTTGTTTCTGCCTTCAAACTTCCTGGCAAGCTTGCTAATGTCTATTAATTTTCCAAAGTCCATGAAAGCAAAAAAAGAGCAAATTGCATTAAAGTAATCTGTAATCATTTGAGTTACAGTATGAGTGAAATACTCTCATAGCTGAGCAGTTAAAATGGAAATGCACATATAGTGCCATAGTTTATTGCCCACTATATGTGTTGCAGAGTATCAGGTTCATTCCAGCATTCCAATCAAGGTTAGTAAGACGCTTGTGTTTGGTTTCAAGTTAAAAAAAAAAAAATAAAAAAAGGCAAAAAGAAAAAAGCAAAGTAAATGGTAAATGGAGACACTGGTAATAGGAAAAACATCTGCCTTACCAGGCCCTTCATTTGTTTCTTCTCTTTTCTGGTGGGCCTGAGAAGATATGCTGGCACCCAGGACTTCTGAATGGGGTGTGTTTTGCAGCAAGCGTGTGGGTGGCATGGAAAGGCCAGTAGGTTAGTCTGTGCTGAAGAACCAAGCTTTTAATCAGAAATGTAGAAGCTCAGCATATCTAGTTGTATTACCATCTTGAAGCAAAGCAAGCGCTTGGTATATATAGCACTAATATTGTCCCTACTATGCTGAGACATCATGCTTATTTTAATGCACAGTACTAAAAATTTCAACTTCACATAAATTAGCTTTATTAGCTACTTTACCTAGTCATCATTCCTATTACTGCTTCATTAGATAACTGATTCATAATCATTGACTTACGAAGAACAGATTGCAGAGTTTTCTCCTTTCTGTCTGCTCCTCACCTTCCCAGGCTTCAGTGTGCATTCAGACTAATGCAATGGTACAGCAATAACACCAATCCCTTTTGAATGTTGATGTGGGACAGCTTGAAATGCTCTGTCCTTGTAAAGCTTTGTTTCTCTCAGACCTACTGTAGGAGACTGTATAATCTTGATTGGAGTGTCTGACTCACAAGGATGAACTAATTTTGTTGGCAAGTTCTTGCTTTCTTGAGCCAGTATAATCATATTTTTTCTGGTGTTCGGGTGGCTGTGATAGGAGTCTGAAATATTGCATGTGTGTAAAATAGTCAAGGCATAAAAATATCCTCACAAAGTGGTGAGGCTATGTACAGCTTATGTGCCCTTGGTGCACAGGACAGCAGACACTCTCAGGGCTTTTTTCCATCTCACCAAGGTGAAGAAGCAGGTACCAAATGGCATTTGTGTCAAGGGACTGACTACATGGCTCTGAGACCAGTTGTTACCTCAGTGCTGGGTGCAGGATGTGGCCTTTCTGCTGAAACACAGCTACCAAGCAACTGGGTTCTCAAAAAAGTTTTATCAGGCCTGTTCCTTTGGGTGTTACATTTCTCGTAGGCTTTGGGAGCAACTTCAAGCGTGAAGTTCGATGTTTTGAAAGGAGAAAGTAGGAATGTCTTTGTGAAATAAAACTGAACTTTCTTTATATTGCTTTTATTTGCTGCTATCCTTTGTTATTTGATTGTTCTGTTAGCCCTGTCTTCAAGTGCTACAGAGTTTCTCTAGTGACCCCTAATTCCATGACAGCGTATGTGTCCACACCAGCAGTCCGTGTGTTTCTTGCTTGGAAAGAGGGGGCTCTTACCAGTCAGTTCTTGCAAGGAAAGCTGTGCTTTTCCTTCAGAGTTCTTGGAAGGACATTTCCCCATCAGGCTATTCTTTTCCCCATCAGGCTTTTCTTCCACAGTGAAATGGAAATGTTTTGCTAAAAGACTGTTGTATGTAGTGGGACAGGATTCTGCTGCAGGGACATGAGCATCGCACAGCACTGCAACCCATTGTGTCTCAGATGAGAGGCTCTGGCCTCATGAAAAGGTTCGTGCCAGTTTCCCTTGCTGCAATGAAGAGAAAATTTGAAAATCCCAAATGCCTTGTAGAATTCCTATGACCTTTTGGTAACTTTTTAGACACATGCACTAGCTAAGCTCTAATATGCATGTGGTCACTGAACTGGCACTCCTCAAAATTAAATAGACCTAATGCAAATTACTACTAATCTCAGAAAGCTTTGTGCTAAAGAGGCTGTAGTAAAATTTCACAGGAGAATCCTCTTCTGCAGGCTACGTTAAATGGCCTTGTTAGACATTTGACTATTGAGTGTCATTATGTAGTGATTTGAGAAGGACAGAAAAAAATCATAAAACTGCTAGTAAGATTCTCACAGTAGATCTATTATGACTAGTCTCACTCGTAATAATTTAGAGTCTTAATTTTCTCAAGCGTCCCACAGGTTTACTATATCCAGCCAAATGCTTCACGGGCAAGTTGGCAGAATGAAAGTTTTTTATGATCTGTCCCCACTGGTGGCTTTTAAAGCTTCACCCCCTCTTCCTCCACATTTGTGTGCCACACTTACGCACCCACATGCATACACATCCACACCCAGCCAGACACACACAAAAGAAGTCTCAGGGTGATAAAGGAGTTTGTCAAGTCCTGCAGTTTTCAGCTTAATTCACACTGTTCAGAAACCATCAGCATTTTGATGCAGGGGCTCTTCTTCCCTTGGTTTTGAAACCAAGGGAAATAGGAAATACTGAAACCAAAGGCAGATTAATTGATACAGAAGCTCAAAGAGAGTGGGTTCCTGATTTCAATAGTCTTCCTGAAGAACAGCACCTCTGTGTCTGGGCTTTACTCATCAGTCAATATCCATCTGTTTGAAAAGCTACGAACCTGCTAAAAAGCTGGTCAGACCCCTGGCAGAGAGTGTAAATACCCTGAACCTTGGGAATTATATCAGCAAGCAAGGGGAAAACCACATTTTTCTACCGAATTGGCACAATGCAGACTAAGTTATCCACGCTGGGTGCTCATCCCACGATTTGGATCTGTTGCTGACAAATGGGGCCAGGAGGGTGCATGCCTTGGTGTCTTGGCTGTAGTTAGTTGGTGCTCCTTGGGCTGTAGAGGGATGCTGGGGATTTCCCAACCCCCACTGACCCCTCCCATGAGCAGAGCTGGCCGCAGGTGTGGAGAGATGGGAATCCTGAGCCGGAGATTTCAAACGGAAGTGTTGAAATTAGCTTCAACATCTGCAAAAACTCTTTGACAGAGTCTCTTGCAGCAAAGTCCCCAGAAGATGAATTTTGACAAGGAAAGAGCCCATTATTATCAGTGATGTTTCAACCATTATTTTATGAATATATTCAATGACAAGAACTAGCTTGTTTCCAAGACAACAAAATTCAAACCCGATCCATGATTGCTCTAAAGGAGGCCTCCTGTCATTTCATTCCTTTGAAGAAACTCACAATTTGATGGGCAAAATGCCAGAAATAATTAGACAGAATAGCACCATAAACCCCAATGGAAGCAAAATATCTGCTGTAAGAATTTCCCACCAGAAATCTTGAAAATCAAATAAAAGGCTGGATAAAATCTTTTCTATGGAGTGTAAGAATGAAGGGGAAAAAAAAGTGGGTGGGAGAAGACAATCCAGTTTTTTACCTCATCAAAGGGAATACTAAAAACTGTCTTTGTGACTTGCTTGTGTCTTCTTGTGAAATAATAAGTGGGCAGGGCAATCAAATTTAAAGCAGTATTCCCCAAAGCAAGGTCAAAACTGCTAGAAATGTTCATTTCATTTTTATTTGCTTTTCCTGCAAGGTACACACTGTGGCTATAATTTCCCATTCTTTATGGGGAGATCAAAAGATTTGTGCTGTGCCGTGTAGGAATCAATTCAGTCGTCCTGGCAGCACGCCAATCTTTATTACATTATTTGTTAACCTGCGTTATTGCAGAATGGAATAACTGTTCCCTGGGATAAACTAGGGAGTTCTTCATGCTTCCTTGACCTTGATTTCCACGCTTGTGCCTTGTCCTCTCAGCACCCACATGCAGATAATGATTGTCTGTGTTAGAGTGAATGAAATATCACTGCAGATCCTGTGCCGAAGCAAATCACTGGATTGGTGGTGTGTAAGTGAACCAGTAGCCTTCACTGTCTGCCTCTGCTTTCGCAGCAAACAGAGTCTCAGGTGTTTCTTACAGTGGGAGTCTCCTCACTTTACTGGCAGAAAAAACCAGCCCATCTGACAAGAACTGTATCTGCTCTTTTCTTCCTACTAGGCCATTTCTGTAATCTTCAAAGCTAAATGCATCAGTCAAGCCATCCTTCTTGGAATATTTCCGAATTCTTTTTAAGAATTTTTTTCATTAAGTTGATAAGCAGTGATATATTTTGGTAGTTTTGGAGATATGCATTAGGGGCATGCTAAACCTAAGTTTTTGAGTTCTGCCTAAGTAAGCATCACAGTTTCACCAGTACCAGTTGTGCACTGGGAATGTTTCACTTACATTTTCTTAGCAGAAAAAAGTAGGCTTTGCACAGTCATGTTTTTCATCGAGAAAATGGAGGGTAGGTTCTGTTTTGCATCAAACTGGTGTAATACAGCATGTACTTGATGCCAATCAAATTGGGTAGCTTTTGGATTGAATCAACATTCATCTGTGTCCTAAAAAGCACTGCAATGACCACTGCTAGTCGAAGTTCGTGGACAGTGTGTGCCCCACTGCTGCTCTGACCCTAGACTTCCTGGACAGGTGCATTTTCCACGCTACACAGAGCTTTCTGACTGAAAGAGCCATGCTGGAAGCCGTGGTTTTTGTGGTCATGCCAGGGGGACACAGCATGGTAGGGTAGAAGGAACAGCCTGGAATGAGATGCTTAGGAGTCTAAGACAGATCTGAGGCTTAATTTCAGTGAAGGGCAGAGAACACTATGTTGATATGCAGTCTGCACTGTGAAATGTCAAACTGGGTTGAACTCCTCCCTGGCTGATGTAATTCAGTATAAAAAAATCGGATTTCAGTAAGGAAATATTAGTAAGGGACAGAGAAGAGGAACAAAACTTGCAGATTTTTTTCCCAAAATGCTCTCCACTGCTAAAAAGTAGATTTTAAAACCTATTTTGAAATAGAAACTTTTGTTGAAATTTTAGGATTTTTTATAGAACAAGTATCCTCCATGACAACAAATCCCAGTCACTAAGTTGCAGACCAAAGTGGATGGCATTAGTTGATGCCAAAAAAGTGCAGAACACACAAAAATGGAGAGTGTGGAGTGGACCAGGCTCTGCGAGGGAGTTGGTACATGCTCAGAAACAAAGAAGAAATAGCTATCTTTTGTTGTTCCTCCCCTAAGAGCCAGATGGTGGCTGGGGAAGTCTGGGAAGCAGTTGCAGGGACAGCCAGGGAAGGCCAGGGTGCTGCTGGCCAGAGCTGCAAGTCTGGGCAGATGCGGTGGCAGCGTGTGGGACAAGAGCAGGGACAGGGCTCTGGGGACCTTTCAGGTTTTCTCAGTTTGAGACTTGTCTCCGAGGCTCTGTGCTTGGTCAGGTACAGGAGTTGAAGGTCACCTACCTGCCTGTCAGGTCACTGGGGAGGTGCTCAGCTGGGCTGCCAGGTCATCCTCCTGAGCAGATCCTGCAAACCTGCCAGAGGAGTCAGGCTGGAACTCAGGTGCTGTTCTCCATCATGACAGCCCCAGCCCTTCCCTGATGAGTTTGCTGTGCTTCTTGCACTGAGTGGAGCAGGGAATCCAGAAAACATATTTAGCCAGACTTTGCGATGGGCAGGGCAGGACTGGGGAAAAAAGGAATTTCTACCTTTGCTGAAATGCTCCATATGCTGCTTTGCTGAGGGGTTTTTTTTTCCATTCTGCTCTTCCATATTCTGATGGTATAATCTGAAAATACCTCAGCCTCACAGTAGGTTGAGACAAAGGTGTTTACAAAAGCACTAAGCCTGAGAATCCAGCCACCCAGCATCAAAATAGGAAACTTAAATTCATAAGCTCCCTCCTTTAAACTGATGGAAATGGATCCAAACAAAACAAACCAAAACAAAAGCAGTAGGTAAACATGTTGGAATGTACAATGGATAATGGATATTGAGGGATGATCTAGTCATGCATGCTAAACAGATACATTTATGAGTTTAAATTTAATTAGCACGTGGAAATTAACAAGGCTAGAAAGAAGGGCAATGTGTTTTTAAGTGAAGGCGATGAATAGGTACTGTTAGGTGCATATAGATAAATGAGGATTTAATTTGTAAGACATAATGAGCCAGGTGCCTATAAAATAATTTGTGGTTGTTTTTTTTCTGCTGGATATCACAGAAGATAATGGTGTAACACTTCAAGGTCAGTCTGTATCCACCTGTTCATTTCTTTTTGGGGAAAATATTTTTAAGAATAACTGAAATTGACTTCCTTTGTAGAAAACTGCTGGGTGTTTTGATTTTTTTTTTTCTTAATTATGCATCATTACTAATTTTACATTCAAAACCCAGCTGGCCTTTGTTGAAGAAGGCTTTAGTTGCTGCTCTGATTTTAATTTTTCAATCTGTACATTGACTGAGACAGATTTCTGTGGAGAAATGCTAGTCCATGACTGTGTCCCTTACGTGTGCCATATGGGATGCATTTCCAGAAGAAATGATATTTCATAGTGCTTGAATCTGAAAACATTGTTTTAAAACCAGAACATCACTTTGAAAAGAAAAGCATTGGTTTTAAAGCAGGACTTCTTTAAAGAAAAACAGTTAAACTGAGTACTTTATGATGCTATGAATTGCCTTTTCCCTGTCACCTATAGGATTTTCATCCATCTCCTTAAGCATTTCAGCGGAGACTACTACCACTTGAACTGAAAACTAATGATAGCAGGAGATCCTGTTATCCCAGTGATGGATAGGACTGTAAAAGTTACCTGTTGGGTCTTGGTGATGTTCAGCAGAGTGAGGAAGGATTATGGCAGCCTTTTTTTCTGTTTTTTCATATTTCTGGGAGTGCTTCTGCTGTCTCTGGGTGTTGGTGAGGTGTAAGCTGCACAGCCCATGTAGCTGGGTAACAGTCAGCCTCTTTGTCTCCATTCTGCTTTTCCAAGTGCTGCAGCAATTTCTTGGATTTCCAGCAAAAAATTGCGGTGCTTGCTTGTTGCTTATGCATTTGCTTGTGGAGCTGCTATTCCTCAGAAAATGGAAGCCAGAGAAGAGAAGTCTCTCTTCTCAGCTGCTAGCCAAGCAAAGCACAAGTGAAATTTTATGAAAGAAAGTAAAGGCATTTTTCTACAAACCAAACGTCATAGGTCTACTGCAAGTAATAGCTGCATGCAAATTTATTCAGGAAGAATGATTTCTCTCTCTTGAAGAATGATTTCTCTCTCTTTCTGTCCCTCTCTTTTATAAGGACAGGTGTTAAGTACCCTATATAGGCATTGCTCCCAGTATGTCATGCAATCAGTAACTAACTTTACCTTGAACAGGAGTGAAAGGGATTCTACCAGGAATGCAAAGGATTTGAGGGGGATTAGTATTTTGATCAATTTTTGAACATACAGTTTTGGATTAACACACCAGTGATGAAGTTATCTGCTTTGAAGCTTGTGGTGGATGGGGAAGATGGAACACTCTCTCGCTGACAGTTCTTTGCATTGTGATAAATTTAATGTGGCAGTAAAGAAGGGTTTACGTCTGTATAAACGCCTTTTACAAACAACAGTTTCCATCCATTTAATAATGACCCTGTTTTCTCAGGAGAACAGCGCCATTACCAAGCTGTTGGTACGGCTTCTGCAGCGCCAGGCAGCTCTTCCCGCGGCACTTAATTGCCCGGCCCATCTGCGGAGCGCGGGGCTCGCCCGAGGACACCTGCTTCCTCAAATGCTGTTTTTAAGGATCAGACCCATTGCGGCTGATTGCACAAGGCCTGTTACTTTGGTTGTGTTTTAGGAGGAAGATGGGTAAGAGCCAGGCTTCCTACTAGGCATGCAACTTAGCAAAAACAGCCTCTAATGAAACACCCAAAAGGTGCACGCACCAAAAGCCCACATGCAAACATCTCTCTTTGCATAAAATATTTAAGTTCAGTAAAGGATTTGTCATAAATTGAAACTAATGGTTAATTTGATACTGCTTTATGCTCTTCTGGATACAAAGAGTATCCCCTAGACTTTCTAGGGCCAGTACAAGTGGGGAGGGGTTGGACATAGTCTGTGACTTAGCCCATGAGAGATTTGGTTTATTTCACCATTTTTTTCCCCTTTGTTTGGGAAACCCACAGAGTTTCAGGACAGACTTAGGACTGGCAGGCCAGTTCTTGTGTTTAGAAATGATTCACGGCTTAAGCTCTGTCAAACCACTGTTGTTTGGCCAGATCCTGCCAGTGGAGGAAGCCCACCCCAGCCTCTTCCCAAGCCCAGGCCAGCCCCCTGGGCACTGCTGGTCCATGCAAGGGCACAGGGAGCTGCTGGCAGCCCTGGAGCCCCTGCCTGCACATCTCCTGGCAAGGGGCATTTGCAAGGCCACCTGAGTTTTCCTCACAGCTAACGAGCTACTCGCTCTTTTGTCATAAGGCTGGCTCCAAAAAAATGCTCTGGGGAGGGATTTGCCAGAAGACCTTCCCAGGCTTGTCTCCCTGTGGAAAAATCTGATTACAGGAAAAGGGAGACATTTCTCAGGGTGGTGCTACAGGCTCTGGAATATTTTGTATTTGCTCATCAAGGCAGTAACAGCCAATTTATTCACGGGCCTGGCCCAGGAAAAGAGTGTGTGGCCAAGAATTGTGAAATGGGAGTGGCTGTGGACTCCTCATCCCAACGTGCAGCCTCTGCCACACAGGTGGCATCACCAGCAGCTACAGCATCACAGATAGCTGCTGATTCTGTTGGGAGAAGCTGAGAGCTAAGCTGAGGGAGCAAGGCACCCAGAAAAAGTGTTTTATTAAGGGCCCTATCAGCTATGTTGCTTTCGTGCAAGTGTGATTCATTTCCTTACGCCTTGTAGAGTGGGAGAGGGCAGGTTAGGTGCTGAGGTCTGCTTTGCACTTCCCTTACATTCTTGGAAAGGGTATTGGAAGCCAGAACTTTGCAAATTATCTCTGAGCTTTTTTCCCCCCTTTTAGTGGCATTACCTCTAAACATGTGGCTGGCCAGAGGGTTTCCTGCACTCTTCCTCTGCCATGGGGAGCAGAAACACTTCAGTCTGCCTTTTGTAAATAAATGTTGTAGAAAAGGTTTCATCTTACTCGGTGTTTATACCATCCTCACTGCTGTTTGAAGAATATGTACACCTCTGAACCCCAGTCCCCTCCCTTCTAAAAAACCACTTTTATCTACAAGGTGTAACTTACACAATTATGTGTGTGAATTATGTGGTCCTGAACATTTTCATGCAAAACTTCAGGTCTGGCAAAAATAGGACCATAGGAGTCCAGTAAGTCTTGCCATATAAGATATTTTAAACCTAGTTATACCGACCTGAAAGGTTTTTATAAATGCTGGGTAAAAATGCCAAGATATATTTATTTATCTCTGAGCATTGGAACTGTATGCCACCTCTTTAAAGAGACCTGTCACACAAGTGGGGGTTTGGTGATGTTGGACTAGTGCTATGTCAGGGGGACTCTGATCCTACACCCATTTGTGTAAAAGGTAAAAGCTTACACTGGCTAGAGCAAGGGAGAGTCGGAAGGGGTCACTAGACATTACCAATAGCATCATGGTATTAGCATTCACAGCTGCTGAAACTTCCTTTCATGGAAAAGGTAGCTTCTTGCTGCTAAGAATGAAGATTTTACTGAACTGGGGAAACCTGGAACAGAAAGTCAAAAGAAAAACTGAGAAAGAAGATTTGGATGTTGAGTTGATGGATTTTTTATTCACTTTCTGTTGGCTCAGATTGCCGGCAAAGCCTCAGGAACAGTGATGAGTAGTCTGTGTAACATAAGGTCCTAAAGCAACAGTGTGGCACAGACCAGTGCTCACGCTGCAGAAAGCAGGGTAGGAGAGGCTGGTGGCACTGCCCCTCTACCACACCCCACCTGATGGAGGGCCTGTCCCCTGCCGAGGTTTACCACCCAAAAAGGTTGTAAAACATACATATGTTCATCAATGAACCACAGGTGCAAGTATCTGGTTAGCTGCTTTGAAAGAAAGTTTAGGGTTGACTTGTTTGTAGTTTACAAAACAAAATTGAAGTTAGCCGAATTTAAATCAAATTCGTATAGGTTGCAGTGGGATTCTCAGCAGTGGTAATTCTTAAAACCTGGAGTGTATGTTTCTAAAAAGCTATTATTTAATTCAAATGCAATCCTGAGAAAACCTGTGTTTTGGGGGAATTACAAAAAAGAGGCTACATCTATAAATTTTAGCATCTGTGGTCTCAGATAAGTTGCTTGCTGGCTGGTCTTCAGCAAGCAGGAGGGATAGGAGTGTGCTGAGTTTTGTCACTGTAGGAGAATATTGAATGAATTATTAATGAATATTTAATAGTTCTATAGGGACGCAGAGGGGTGTAAATGGACACAAAGGAGACTAACATTATCTTAGTCTCTGAAAGAAGCAGTATGGTAATAGGAAATAAAGGACTAGTAAATTGAACTTCAGTTGCAGTCAAGTTCCTAGAGATTTTGAGAGCTGAGATCACAAAATACATGGGGAAGAGTGCTTTGATAAAACTTACCAATGTGCCTTCAGAAGGAATAAGCCTTATATGGCAAGGCTAGAAAGGTTATTTTGTGAAGGTCATTGAGAGGCAAAAAATGTGAAGGAAAGGAAAAGAAAACAAATTTTACATTAGGTCAAATAACAGTGTCTGGAGTTGAGAAAAGAGACCCATTTCTGAAGGTATGAGACCCATGTGACAATAACCTTCAAGCAGTAGAATAAGAGTGAGCAAAGAAGTTTCAGAGAAAGTAGAAGGATGATTGTTAAAAAAGTAATTTTCTGTTTAGTGTGCTAAGGGTAGGTTCAAAAGTGCTTTGTGCTAGTTTGTCCTCTCCACACTGCTGGCAAGTGGAAGGTCATTTTAAAAGGAAACGCTGCCAGATCAACGTTGAGCACCTTTGGAAATTCTGTAAATCGTATCTGGATCCTGTGAACTGAAAACACATCTCATTTTGCAAGAAACATGACCATAACCTAGGAAAATGGCAAGTAAGGAGGACTTAGATTAGCCTTCCTGTACAGGTATACTGAATATGCAGCAGGTGCAACTCTACCTTAAAAAAAAAAATTCATTGTCTCCTCTTCTCAAAAAACCCCTCAAAACCAACCAAGAAAAAAACCCTCAAACAGAACTGCTGGGCAAAAGGTAATGGGCAGGACAAAATGGAGGGAAGCTATAGATTTATGAGACGTTTGTCAGATGTCTGCTGAAACAAATTCAAGACTTGTGTTTTCTGCTCAAAATTTACAAATAAATTATAAAAAAAGGTATGATTGGATAGCATTATACTAAAGACACATCAAGGTCTTTTACCTGACAATAGAGTTTCCCTTCACAAGAGCTGAGCTGTGGAAACCAACAGAACTTACATGAATCCCTCTCCAAAATGTTGCGTCCTAGTACTAAATTCATCAGGTTGATTCCAATTATTGTGGTTTTCCAATTTTCCATACCAGAAACTGTTTAAAACCAGGGATATTATTATAACTCTTAATGTTCACGGTTACAAGCTGAATCAAATTGCTGATGAACTTCAAATCTTATTCCTACCCATTTTATTTCTTTGTTTGTATCTTCATCCACAGATCATGATCGTAACAAAGACTTGTTAGAGAGCATTGCAGAGGGAACTAGAGGGAGTCTGGATGTGAGAGATTGATCTGTAAATTAATTGCAGTTCTGGACAGTGCATGCTTAGAGGCAGACAGATTAAATGTATGTTGCCTGCAAACAACCTGCTTACCACCCTTCACATTCTCTGTCATACCAAGGCATCGCTGTGGAGAGGGAAACTTGCCACCCCACTGGTGGCCAGGACGTGCCAATCCCTCCCTGGCTCTTGAGGCTGTTGGTAGCCACTTTACCTGGGGTCTGGCAGCATGGTCAATGCAGGAGTGCTGATAGGGAGACAAGAATTCAAACCAAATCACCTGATTTACGACACTGGAATGGCTGTGCACTGCACACACTCCCTGGAGCAATTATTCAGGATCCTCGTCATCTGCAGTGAGTATGTTAAACCTTTCTGAATTTTATTTGGGCCATGTTTAACCAGTGGAAGCTCTCCATCACTGCTTTGATTGCCCGTGCCTTCCAGTGGCCATGAATCTGCGCGTCCGTCATCTGTGCCCTGTGAAGCTGTGGTGGCATTTCTAAAGCGTGCCTGTACTTTGCATCTGTGTGAACAAGAGACCTGTGTGAAGTATTACCTGCCTTACCAAGTCACTAAAAAGAAATAAGTACAGTCTCAGCCATAACGTATAAAAGCTGACCAGGAAAGAGAGGATTAGTGGTGACATAGCAACTATTATAGCTCTGCAGCCAAATCAGTGATGTAGGAGCACGTTTATGTGTATGACTCCCTCTCTTATGGTTGTCTTTTATCTGTGGAGCAACATCCACACAAGTATAGCCGAAACCCAACGGAATATGATGCTTGGCAAAGCTACCCAGCTGGGGAAAAGTGATGAGTAATACAGGCTCTGTATTGGCATAAACACCACTGCCTCTCTTTCAAATTTGAACAATATTTTGACCTTCTCTTCACAGAACTTTCATTGATTTATTTTTTAGCTTTTTCTCCGATTTTTGTTACTTGAGTTACATCTGTGGCAAGGTCAGAGCAGAACTCATGATAGTGATTTGAACTGGAAATTAAAATGTTTTGATGGATAAACATCTAAGTTGAATATGCAAATTGATTTTGCAAGCTGGGGCATTCATATCCCTATTAATTCTTTGGACAACCAGATAACTAGTGTAATTCCATAGTTATATTTATGGCTATGTAATGGGTTATACACTTTCCCAATATGTCTAAAACATCATTAGGAAAGTCAACATTTCTGTAGAGTAGAGAAAGATGAACGAGAAGGGAAATGTTCATATAATTTAGGTTATGTGTTTATCTTGGACTTGGTTTTTGGTAGTTGCTAAGAGCTCATGGAGCTGTTTGAAGCCAATGGGACGTGAAAGTGCTCAGCAGTGCTGTAGCTTCATTTGAGTAACCTGTGAACCTTTCAGCCAGGAAATAAAAGAAACTTCTTGTTTTGTACAGCTCCTAATTGAATTGTGAGCTTATTTTTTAACCTGACTGGAGAACAAGGTTTAAAATGGGCTGAGAAAAAGATGAGGACACTCTTTTAGAGGGGTAGGTCAGCTGCTGGTTGTCAAGTGCAGTGGGATTAATTCCGCTTCTGAGTGCAGAAGTTCCTCACTGCCCATCCCCAGGAGCAGAGGTGGTGGCTGGGATCCAGCAGCTGCCTGCCCCAGCCCCATCAGATCCCTCCTGTCCTGAGCACCTTCTGCTGTCAGTGGTGTTCCTCTCTGCCTGCACTCTCCTCTGCTGTGTGCTCCACAGGGCACGGGGCACGCGGATGAGGAGTGGCCATCAGCCCCCATCAGTCACAGCGGAATTCACCACGGAAAGGGCAGAGCTGAGGCAAGAAGTAAAAGCAGGCAGCTCCAGGTTGCTTATTTAAGCACTATTGTAATAAATGCTGCAAACAGCTGTAAAGTTGGGCTCTGCTGCTTGACCCAACATTACTGTTAACTCTGACAAAGAAAACTGTTGCTCAGTTCTCTTATACTTTGTAACTAGTTTATACAAGAGCTTTTCAAAAAACAACTTTATCTTAAAGTATCTCTGGATATATGCTAGAAATTTACCTGAGGTTTTTTTTTTTTTTTGAGGGGGAAAAAAAAGGAAAGATTAAACATTGAGCAAAGCCATGGAGAATATTTGCATTGGCATAGGTACTGCAAGTACTGAAAAATTAAACCTTGCCCTTCATAATTTTCAGGGTTTTAAATTCTTTATGATGGCTTTACTGAAGGATATGTCTTTATAGACAAGGGATTGCCCCTCATATTTTGTCTACAACAAAGAAAAAAAACCTTTCTGTAAATCAAAATTTTTATGTTTTTGCTATAAAATTCTATATAGCTGTCATATTTTAATTTTTATTGACTTTTGACTTGATGAGACATAAAATCTCAAAATGAAAGATACTTTCTGGAGCTTGGTGTCTGAGGTGAGTTTGTTGTGCAAATTGCATAAGTATCTACAGCATCTATGTTGAGCCAGAGTACCTTTGATAACATGTACATGCCCACACTTCAGCTTTCAAATAATTTGGAATGTTGTCCAACAAAATGCACACCCAGTCCACTGGGCAATTGCTCCTCAGCACAGGAAAGTGGGATTTCAGTGGCACCGAGATGGTTTAATGTCTGCTGGTTATCTTACAGGGACACAGGGTTGGAGTGACCCAGCCACCTGTGTTCAAAGCCTGTGAAGCTGCAGCAGAGTGCAGGACTGGGGCAGCCCTGTGCCGAAGGAGCCAGGTTTACTGTGGCACATTTGTGTCCCAGTCATCATCACGTGCTTGCACAGGGCAGCCTGCTAGTGCACATTCCCATCCTCTGAAAGACACTGCTTGCTCATGAGTGTGCAGCTTCCACTCTGCAATTTTCTCCAAGTTTCTGTCTCAAGCTTTATCTCTGTGTATATGTCCATGGGCTTCAGAAACCAACTGGCTCTTTTCTTGTAGCAGCAAGCTCTGCTCCCTCTCCTGGGAATGCTTTTGGCTGCAAACTCGACCGATTTGAGTCTGTCTTACAGCAGGGATGTTTTCTAACTCTATGGGGGTTTGTTTGTCTTTAGCTTTTTGCCTTCTCCAGCATTCAGAAATAATTAACAAATAATGGACAGAAAATAAAAGGTCCTTGAACAGCACAGCGGATGGGGTAGGCTACAGCACTTCTTTTCCTGGTTCTTCCTTTATTTTATGATCATAGGGGAATTGTGCTGTCTCTTTTCCTCCCAGTCTTTATCTGCCTTGTTTGTTCAGACACTGAATATCCCATGTTTGGACCTGTCTCTAATGCATCAACACAGTGTCTAGATCAAATGAGCTCCAATTTGTAATAGAGTTTTCAGGCTCTACTGATGAATATACTGGATTCACAGGCTGCACCTGCACTATCCTGAAAGAGTGATCTCGATGGAAGATGATCTTGGCAGAGCTGGCCAAGCAGACAGACATATTTCTAGCATGCTTGTTCATGCAGAGGAGACATCTGGCTTCCTGGCTTTCTTAGTACCTGATCTATTAACCCCTACACCACCTCTGAAATTCAATTGATAACAAGGAGCCAAACACCAGTGTCTTTTTATGGACCTTCTGGCTGGGGAGAGAGTAACTAATGTGGGATACTGTAAAACGTAGATGATCAACTTGTTTGATGATTACATGGGTATATCTGCCTGAAAGCTGCTGATATTGCTGAGAACATTCTGAAAGGATGTTTGAAATATAAAGTTTTATGAAATAAAAAGTTTTACGAAATATAAAGTTTTACTACTTTTGTAGCAGAATGAGAGTTGCTGAATTCCAGCTGAATGTCAGGATGGGCATTAGATCTGCAAGAGGTGAAGCTGGTTTTAGTTACACTTGGCTTTGACTCAGAGGACAAGCCAAAAGCGAATGTCTTAACTGTGTTTCTTGACACAAGAGGAAGCATCTGGGTATGCAAATCACTCTGCTTCCCTTTGCTTCAATTCTTACCTTGAGGGCCTAATCCTGCAACCTTTCACAACATGGATAACCTTTCTGTGTTGAAGTATCATCACATACACAAGATTTGCAGATGCACAGCCTTTGTTCACACTTAGAGCACTGTGAGGATTCCAGTCTTTTCATACCACTGGTGACAAGAAGATTGCTTTGATTCACCTGTCACCAGTCATGAGGTAGGCTGAAACACCTTGTCCCACAGGGTAGCACTTCCACAGGACACAGGCTTTCTCCCTACTATACTTAATTTTTTTCATATGCTCCTTCTTCATTATATGGCTGCTGCACTCTTTTACCATCCACTGGAAAGATTTCTCCCTTGTGGTTTCTTGCTATCTAAAGGTATAAGACTCTCCCAAGCTGCATACGGTTCATTTTTAGTAAGGAGTAACATATACTGAAAGCACTTAGAAATGTTCCAAGCCTGTGATTCTTAATTGTGTTGTGTGTATTTTGTGAAATACTGCTATCCCTCACACCCTTTTTGCTTGCAGAGTTATAGTGTGTTATGTGGTAACAATAAATGTTAAATAACCTGCCTGCCACCCAACTGCACTTTGTGGCACTCGTATAATTATAGAGGCTTTCAGAAATCACCTTGTAAGGCTCTGATTTGCTGGCAACATGTGACATTTCACTGTAAACACTCTTCCATTACACAAGATTTCATTACCAGAGGTTTTTGCTCTAATATCCTCTTTCCTTTGAGAATCGGGGCCAACACTACAGTAATCACATTGTTAGCAAGAGCAACATGAGATTAAGACTGTGGACTCCATTGATCTGAGAGCTTCAGAGTAAGGGTGCTAAATATACTTTAATAAGTGGGAGCTCATGTTGGCTCTGTGCATAATGACTGCACAGAAGCATTTGANAAAAAAAAAAAAAAAAGCACGTGGTAAGATTGATATCAGATTATTTGCCATTTATTTATCCGTGTTATATGTGGGTAAGCTACTGATCTCCTGTGGGTGACTTCCCTGCAGAGGCAGTGTGTGCCAGCTGCCACTGTGCGTGTGTGGGGGGCTTCAACTGCCCAGCACCTTAGTGGGCTGAATATTACACTTGGAGTCAGTATTCAGGCTGAAAAACAAACACCTTTTACAGCATGAGAGATGCAATTGTGTATCAAAGACCAGGCATACAACCACCTAGTGTGTGAAAAGCTACAGAGCCCCATGGCTCCCTGCGCACCTTGCAGGCAGTTTTACCAGGGAGCTGGGAGATGCAGACAGTGCTGAGTGCCAAATTCAGATCTGCATGTGCTTTAGAGAAATGCTGTTTGCATCAGCCCAGTGTTGGGCCCACTGGGTGCTGGCTCTTTTACAAAGCTACCAAAACCAGATCGCTTCTCTACTAATAAAACTCTATTAGCATCCTTGTAACTCTAACGTGTGCACCTTTGTAATTAACAGCTCACAGATGCCGTACTTTTTTCATTGATGTTTCGCTCCCTTCTATTTTTGCTTTGTTTCCTTTTGTGAGTGGTGAGGCAGTGCTGAGCTTGGTACTAGCTCCCCTTGACAGTAAGCATTAAACTGTTGCAAATGTCTCCCTCAGACTGTTAATTACCTTGGAATAATTCATTAGTGAATGCACTTGCTGTATGCCAGCTACATTTCATTGGTGAAGCCCAGCCTGAGCTCGTGTGCTCCGTTCCAGCACCCACCATCCAGCCCATTTGGTGGAAGAAGTTGTTTCCCAGTTCATGTGCTGGAAAGAGTCTGGTGCTCCTGCGGGGCAGGGTGGGCTGCTGGCCCCCCGAGTGGCAGGTTCTGAAGGCAGGCTGGGAGGCACTGAGTGCATTCTCTGTGTCCCAGGCACCCTGGGTGTTCTGAGTCTCACAGCTGCCATGGCTTAGCTTCTGCGCTTCAGCTGCTTCAGTAGGTTTGGGTATTTGGCCTGGCAATACTTAAAGCATACTTAAAGATTTTTGAATAGGGTTGACTGAAAGCTACTGCTAACTCTGGATCAAGGCAGGCTGGAGTGCAGATTCTCATGGGACTACGTTCCACTTTTAAGGGCTGAACTCCTGGGCTTTCTGGGTTTTGATCACAGCATCATCTGTAACCTTTTTACCCATTTCACAGTTTTCTCTCTGATTTTATTTTTTTTCTTGAGGTCCTGATTCCACATCTCTAGAAGCTACTAAACTGACACTGCCTGGAATTAGTTTCAGATATGTTGTATGGAAATCACTTTGAGGACCTGCTTGAGTCACTTAGAGAAGGAAGAGGTTTTCTCTCTGATTTTATTTTTTTTGACTGGGACAAAAAGTCCCAAGAGGTTTGAGACTGTGACTCAGTCTCCACAGATAGCCTTGCACAGAGGTTTGCAGTCACTGTTCCTTTGGAAACATATTTTGATCATGCGAGGCTGTGGGGTGCAGCCTTTTCACATCCTCCTCGTCTTTCTCTTTCTCCTCCCCTTCTTTCTCTCCATCCTCCCAAGACACTGCCAATGACTCAACCTGGTTCCTGCAGCAGGGCTGCTTTCCTGCAAGTCAGAGGTGGGCATGCAATCTGTTTCACTAGATGCCATACTTTTAAGCTTTTTTTTTTTAGGCTTTTAAGGGAGCTTTTCTTTTCATCAGATTCCTCACAATCAGATGTGGTCGGATCAAAAATTCTTTGTGTTGCTTTGGGACCTCTCCCCTTCCTTCACCTCAGAGCCATCCAATCTTTCTCTAGCCTGGTATCAAACTGCAGTGCTACAAAGAGAGGGAAAAGGGTGGAATATGTTGTACATACAACAATTGCAGCTCAGCTTTTATATTATATGTGTATATATTGTTTTCAAGTCCGTGTGAATGAGGAAGTTCTAACGAAACCTAAAAATACAAGGAGCATTGACCTTCAAGAGATGTTTCCTATTCCAGCCGTTCAACTCAGTCTGTGGTTGCTGCTGCTTTTCCTGACTGCAGAGAGAGAGGCTGAAATGAGCAATCAGCTTGTTTATGGCAGGTTTTAGTGCTTCACTGGTATAATAAAAGAGGCTTTCACAGAAGGGATTTGGTTCTCGTGTACTTCAGTGTTTTCTGCTCCATTTTGCTCCATAAAACCCAGGCTCTTGTTTACAAGAATTAGCAGCTTCCCAAGGTTTCTGCTGATTTTGAGGAATCAACCCCTTGCAGTTATGTGACACCACCATGCAGCTCCCACTCCACCCGGTGCTTGCAGAACGACTGTTCCCTACGTGCGGTTGAGCACTTGGATTAAACACCTGCACAAAACAATTGGCACAACCCAAAGGGCTGTTAGAGGCTCCATATCCTGTTTGGGAATCACTTCAAGTGAAATTAATGATTCTTCTCTGCATGCAGACTTCTGAAAAAGAAATCTGTTTTTATATGTGCAATTAATCCGAAGCGGTTGGTGTGCACTCTGTGCTGTTACACATCAATAAGACAGCAACTTTATGACTTTTTATTCCGTAAGATGTGTAGTATGCAAGACAACTGCATTTAAGACAACTAAATCCTTGCACAGGTGGTAACTGTGATGTGCATATCCCCCGTCTATTTACCTTTTCTCCATTTTGGAATGAGAGGGAGAATGTCATTTAAAAGGCATTTATGCATGTGGTCCCTACATGACATAGATATTAGAGCTAAATTATTTTCATGGCAGAGGTTCAAAGACTGGAAATTTCCAGTAGACTTCGTGTGCTGATTCACAAAGTGCTGCCAGCACTTGTGATATTATCACAAGCCTTGTGATAGTTAATATTCTGTCCTAAAGCTTCAGGTTTCCTCTACATGTGATTGTTTGAATCTCAAGTTTCCTATCAAAAAAGAAAAGCCCATTTCTCTCCTAGCTGCAGAGAACAGCTTGAAATACCATTTCCCCTCCCAAGAGTCAAAAAACATCAGGAGGAAGGTAAAGTTTTCCCAGCCTTTTTTTTATTCCCCCAGTCTGGAGTTTTTGATTCCCATTTAGCTCTTGTTTGGATCTTGCTTCTTGGTTTTGAGTGACTGCATTTGGTGCCAGAAATGACCGATCCACATTGTGTTTGTGGTTTGATGCTTCAGATGAAGGCAGAATCACTTTCTTACGGCAGATAAATTTTGCATGAATAGATGTTATTTTACTACAAATAATTGCTGTTATGTAGGTTTGCTTTACCACACCCCTCTTCACATGGAACCAGTGCTTATCCCAGGGTCTTATATATGCATAGCAGCAATTAAGTTTCTTTTGTTCTGTCATGTAATTTAGCAAATAATAGTCTCCAGAAAGAGATGAGCCAGGTTATGTCTTGTAGAGAGTTCTACCTGAGTCAAACAGCTAAGAATAATGGATCCTGGTGGATCAACTTTTCTTACTACTTTCACATATGTGGTCCTACATTTTAATCCTATACTACAGCAGTAAAAATCTATTGTTCCATTTTTAGCTGAAATGTGATTTCTGCATTTTTACTTTCCTCTCTTGCAGTTCTGGTTCAACTGTTCTAAACAGAACTGTATAACTAAAATGCAATTTTAGTTGAATATTTAAAATAAAAATGAATTGATGAACCCTACACTGTGCTTTAGAGTCAAGCAATTGAAATCCAAGGCCACTCACTAATTAGCTACTTCCTGTGAAGAAGCAAACCTGTCTGTCATCTGTTACCCAACTATTTTCTCAGCCCAGTCTAATGGCATTTTGCCCCATTTACACTAAGCTGGACTGTGCAGTCTGTCACTGCACTAGACATGCTGCTGAAGCCCCAAAATATTTATACACAGATAGTGAAACAACCTGTCTGAGGCAAGGTTTTCCATCAGGAAAGGCCTGTAGATGGTGCTGTAATATAGCTGAAAAAAAATAGATTTACTATGATGCTGGATGGAGTTGTCTTAGTCCTCAGAAGCTGAACTCAGATCAATTTTGCTTAATTTCATACCTGTGGGATTTTGAGTTCTAAGTGACCACAGCAAACTCAGTTCATTGGAGATGAAGAGGTACAGGAACTGGCAGATGGGCTCAAGTACCCTGGCATGCCACCTTCACCATCTTCCTCATACTTTGTACAGCCCGAGCTCCACATCACCAGACTGGCACCATGAAGATTTTGGAGAAAATCGTGCCATTGACTGATCTGCATACTTATGTCTTGGAAAGGGCTGAATGTCCTAAAATCCAGGACTCTTGCATAAGGAAAGACTTTCTCCAGGAGAAGGAAATGGGCAAAAGAACAAAACAAAACAAAAAAGAAATTAAAAGAAAAAGAAATTATTTGGGTTTTCCACCAGCCTCAGTTTTTACCAACTTGGCCCTCCTAAGAAGCCTCCCAGGTCTAACATACAGCTTACATCGTGCTGGGTCAGCTGAGGGTGTCCTGACTGCAGGAGCTGGGGAGTGCCAACTTTAGCAACTAAGCAGATTTTAGAAGAAATAATTTTGCTGAAGAGTTGACTCTGTGTAGTTATGAGCTTCCCTCAGTAACTGCAGGCTTGGTGTCTCCCTCCCCAACTGTGAGTTATTATTGGATTCTTTACTCTCTTTCATAAACTGCTGATTGGTGGCAGATTGTTTAGCAGCTGCCACCTGCTATAGTGCTTGTTGAATAAATTTCCCTTTTTAGTTCTAGAATAGCCTTGGTCTGCTAACAGCTATGGAAGCATTTCAGAAGGAAAGGGACAGAGGTTTGTGGGTTTTTTTGGCAGGGTTCAATACTGGTCCAGTGCAATTCTTCTGGGAATCCTCAGCCCCAAAAAGCTAAAGCATTTTTAAGTGTGAATGACCTCCTCTCTGTCCAGGGGGGATTTAGACATGCACCTCAATTCTACCATTTTTCCAGCAGGTAAGTGCTTTCCTGACCTGCCGTTTTTGATCATCTGGAGCCAGGCTTGAGTGTTCCACTGAAATAGGGCTTTTGTGAATCCTAAATGGCCATTAGAGGTTGTTCTGTGATTGAGATGATACTTAAATCCCAGAGAGACTACGTAATGCCTTGTAATTTAAGGAGAATCTGTAGGGAGAACACTCATCTTTTGAGAATATTTATTTTGGGACCGTAACATTGTAGAATAGATACCAGAAGGGATCACTGCTCTGCAGTCCCATCTTGGTACAGGGAGAATTCCTGTGAACTCTGGTCTTCATGCTCATCTCAGTGGGCACAAAGCTAATTACCATCTGTATCTGCTAAGTCCATTCCTCAGGAAAGATCCTGGTGACTTAGAGTGCAAAGAGAAATAGGGAAAGTGTAACAGCGTGTATGTTAAAAATGCTGAGCACAGGAGAGTGGCGGGGGCATGGGATGGTTGAGGAGACACCCATTTTTTCCCCTGCATCTCTCAGTAAGTCTTGGCCAACAGGGTAATATCATTCCAGCAGGTTCGCCCCACTCAAAGCAGCTCTGTACCCCCATATTCCAGGAAAAATTAAAGCAGTTCAAGTAAAAATTTTGAATTTTTCCTGCATAAAGTCCAAAAGGAAGGAGAATATTAGCATGCAACTTTCCACATGTAGGTGATTGGCCAGTTTCTTCCTCTTCACTGTTTGTCTGTTGTAAAAATTGAGGATGTTTAAATCAAGTATGTGGGTGGTGTGAGCAACTGATGGATTCCTCTCTTGTAACAGCTGTTGTCGCTTTTGTCAGGGAGCTTTTTTAAAAACAAGAATAGGAGGGGGTAGTGCCCATTGTTCTGGCCAGAATCCAATTTGGATAATTGCATTCTGCCTACCTAAAATTGTAATGGCATGTTTATGCTTCCCATCTCCATAATGCCTGAGGAGCCTTTGCTTGAAACTTGTTGTTTAAATACAAAGTTATTAGTTGAGTCATCAACATTAATTTTATTCTGTATTTCAATCAACAAATAATGGTTCTTATTCAGGTAATACAGATCTTTCATAATAATACTATTTTGATGGACCCACACAAATATTATATTTTAATATTTTTAATATAATTTCAAGGTGAATGTCTCTAATGGCCTGTTTTTCAAAGATGGGAACACCCACTGATGTAACTTGTAGTTATTACTGCATGGCAATTTGGAAATCAGGCCATTCACATCTAGAAGTTCAAAACCACCATGAACTGTCTTGGATTAGTGTGGTACAACTGTCCCACATTTTCAGTTAAGCTGCCTTTTAAACCTTACATATTGCAATTCACTGAGGAAGTAGTGCCTAAACAAACATCTAAATGGAATTTAATCATTTATTCAATGCCTTGATCAAGATCACTGATTTTCAGTCTCTCTGGAGTTCCTGGAAGGTGTATGGATTCCTGCTCAGACTCACAGATTGGTAGTTTATATCTGATTTTGAACATAAATGAGGTTGCACTGAGCATATCTTCATTTTGATGTGGGTGTATGGAGGGAAAGGCAAATGCAAATTTAGAGTTTGCAGGCAGATTTGATACTGATTTAAAACTTAGATAGAACAAAACAAAACAAAATCAGTTTTAACGTGTCTCTCTAATGCATGCTGTTGGGGGACTTGTTGGATGAACCATGCCTAGACTCGTCCTCCCAGAGTAGAGTCAGGTTGCAAACCTCAATGAAATGCTCTTCAGAACACCTTCTGTAGCTCATTCTTACACCCACTGAGGTCTCCACCAATCTGGGAAGTCCCTGCTGAGCAGCAGATCTGTCTCAAAGGGCCTGGCAAGTTTTTTGCTATGTCCTGTCCACATCCTGCTCCTGCAGGTAAAGCTTGCTTGGTGCATATCTTGTGGTGTGGCTCTGGGCTGTCCCTCTTGGCACCTGGAGAGACCGTCCTCTTGCATCTCTTGCCCTGTAGGGTCAGTGCTAGACACACATTCACATCCATCTCCAAGGATGGGCAGATTGCAGAGTGTGGAATTGCTCTTCCCAATCCATTTCCAGACTTTCAGCCTCCTCGTGCTGGCTGAGATTCAGGCAGTTGGAAAAGCAATCTGCATAAAAGAGCGAGGAAGCCTTTTTAAACCTGTCATCCTCATTCATCGATCAAAGATTATGATCCTACTTTCTCATTGTTTTATGGAGAGCATTTGTTTGTTTACTACTTTGGCAGCTATCGGTACATAAGCAATGCATGTACTATAAATATCCCCATTATCCGAAGGCCCGGCTCGGTGAGCACTGCCAGGCACCGCACTCACTGCCATCAAGTTGATAGAAGCACTCCAAGCAATAAGCACTGAAACTGACAAGGTGTTCGTACTTCCATCTTTTTTTCAGAAAGAAAGGCAAAAAGAAGAAACCTGTCCTACGCAGACACCTAAGAGAGAGGCCTGTCATCCACTGCTGAAACGTGTTGGTGAAGGGCATGTGGGAGGCAGAGCCAAGCAAGGGCAGGGAGATGCTGCTCAGGCGTGGACATCAGTGCACATGGCAGTGGCAGCAGTGAGTGGCGTAGGAAGGGGCACTGGAGAAGTCAGTACCCTGAGACAGAAAACAGGCTGTGAGGAGCATGAGCACAGCTGAAACAAAGCTCTGAAAGAAGGCCAGGAAGAGGGAAAGGACACTGGCAGAGAGATGCCTGCAGAGTTGGGTGAGAAAGGGATTTAGGGCTGGCTGACAGTGGGGAAGACATTGTGGTGAGTAAGAGAGGAGGTGATGGGAGGAGGAAAGGAAAATCTAGCTCTTTCTTCTTTGTAGGGCTGTGCCCTGTCCCGAAAAGTGTGAAGTCCGGAGTCCTCACTAAGCAGTGGGCATAATGGTGATGCCCCTTTCATGGTGGTGGGGGCTGCCAAGGCCAGTGCTGCATTCTTTGAAACCATTTAAACTCAGAAAAACCTAGTTCTTTTTCACACTTTGTGTTCTTTGTCAGAGGGATTTTTCAGATGGACATTTTGTTGTTGCATGAAGGAATAAAACCATGCATTGTGGCCACAAAGATTAGTAGTCAGACCTGTTTATGCACACAGCCATCCAACTGCTGTTATTTGCATCCATATAAACAGAAGCTATGCTAAATTCTGGCCAAAAATCAAACCCATTGTGAGCTGCCTAGAAGGCTTTAGCAGATGGGAGCCATATAAATAAAATGTGATGTCGTTATTAACTGGCCTACCAGTTCAGTGCATTTCTAACAATGATTATTTGGAATGGCATGAAGACTGTTCTATCTTGAAGGATGAGTTTTTCTTATCTACCCAGACCAAGGCATTTAAAAACAAAAAGTGTAGTCCTTCCTCTTCAGGGGCAATGATGCTTTGAACCCCATTGTTTCCCACAGTGTATGAAAAAGGGAATGAACTGCTGCACAGTTTGGATTAACTTCAGTGCCAGTTACATTAGAAAATTCATGTTACAGCTCTGTACAGCTGCTTTAATTTACTTCCATCCTAGTTCAGCACCTAGTCTCTCAGCCCTAGCCCCAACAATGACAATGTTCTTTGCTCCTTTGAGATAAAGACAGAGCTAATTTCAAATGAAGGAAACTTTAGTTGACAGTGAACTGCTTGACTCTTTACAGAAACACTATGTCCTTTATCAGAACAAAAGAAAGGCTTGAACACACAGTGCACCAGCATTTGGTTGTGGAAAACCCAGGCTATATACATGTGAACCCAGTGAGCAGAGAGAAATAATTCCAATTCCTCAGTGTGATCCATGTTTTCCTGTCCAGCTCTAAAATCCCCAGTTAGGAAATACCTCACAGGCTCTTCCTGGAGTGGTGACCAGCCCTTTCAACCGGGCTGAGACAGTGACTAATACCTCCCAAACAGCTGTTTTCAGTTCTCTCATGTATCACAACTCCCTCTCCTTTAGTTCAGACCTTACATGTTTTCCCCAGGCTTTCTCCTTCTTATTCATGAGGTGGTTATTGCTCTCCACATTCTCCTCTCCATCTCTCTAGCAGGAAAGAGAGCAGTTTTCTAGGGTTTTAACCCATTTTATTGGCTGGGCATAGTTGTTCTTTGTGCTCCATTCCCATTTTTTACCAAAGGCAATGCTTCCCAGTGCTGATGAGACCCCTGGTTGTGCCAGGTGGCCGCTGCCCAATTCTACCCTTTCAAGCAGCTGAATTGCCTTACTGGAAGATTTCACAGTTCACTTTTGTTGACAGAATCACCTTATCAATACACAGATTGGAAAAATCTCTCAGGAATGGCAGGCTGCAGAGGAAGGCTGAGGCTGAGTTACTCTTACCTTGGTGCTGCTGGTTCTCAGGGGTGGTTGTTGCTGTGCCTGGAAGTGTGGCACTTCCAGATTTAAAAAAGCCATTTTGATTGCTCAAGTTAGACAACAACTCAGTGATACAGCTGTGCTCCCATGTTACGACTGTGAACTAAATGATAGCAACATATGAGCTCAGGAGAGGACACTGCTGGAGGTGGGTGAGGAAAGCACCACCTTCAGGAGAACCACCGTGGGCTCTGCTGTTCTTATGTCTTTTTATAGAGTGATTGTCAGCTGGACAGAAGAACTCCTACCAGCTCTTGAACCACTGCCTTATCAGTCCAGTAATGAATTTCATCCAGTCATCTCTGTATACTCCCCACATATTTATACATGCCTTTCTCATGGAGCTTAATGTATATAAAGGTCAAATACTGGGGGAGTTGGTGTGTAGGGACAGCAGAGCAGGGCCCAGACTTGGAAAAGGCTGTGTATTGTGTAAATTGCCATATCCTTTAGCCTGCACCTTGATTGGGTTTTATCTTTTTTTCCGAAAGTGCCTCAGAAATATAACCAAAAAGACTAGTGCTTCACTGCTAATAAGAAAGCGAGGCTGACTCACTACTACTAAAGGTGAGTTATGTAGAGTAATTAGATTTTAGGGGATCTGTTTATGAGTTACTTTCCCAGCCACAGAGATATTAAAGCCCATCCTCCCAGGCCTGCCTGGTGTCTCCTCCAAGGTGTGGAAGGCATCCTGCCACACGGTTAGCTTGACCACTGGCCTTGGTGCTGGGATAGCGGCCCGAGCATGGGCGCACACAAGCACAGGCACACATACACGGGCTAGAAAGGTGAAGAATATTTTTATGACATTATTTTTATGGTAATCTATTTCAATGGTTAATTTAGTTTAGGGCACTGATTTATAACAAGTTTATAGATCTTCTTTACTATTCTTTGTTGAATTATGGAGGTGGCATGTGTGAAATGGAAGTACTTGGCCTATTGTTCTGCTTCTCACGCAACCAGTATAGTTGAGACAATAAAAAGATCTATAAAATTAATATATACAGAGAGAAAGGGACAGAGACAGAGAGAATATGTAATGCTCTAGAGTCTGGTATCACATTTATCTCTCCCAGAGAGGTTAAGACTCAGAATTTACATGTAGAAATACCAGAAAGATCTTACCCTCTTGTGTGGAGGGAAATGACTTCTAAGCATCCAGGCTATCATCTCCTTTATTTATAAAGCCAATTGTCATGGTGTAATTTTTTTGTGGTTTTTTTTAGGCTAGAACCATATTGCTTTGCTTAAAGCTTGGAGCTAGGCCATCTATTGCTGAGGGCTTGCTGACCTGGAGCTATTAGGCAGGCTTTTATGGAGACATAACCACACTAAGATTTCAACTCCCAATTTTCTTTATACCAGTACATTATATCATATTTAAATATACCTGCATGTGAACACACGCACATTGTAATGGGAAAATATTTATACATCTCTCAACAAACCCTATATACTCACACTTATTAAATGTGATAATAGCATTTTTATCTTACCTGTGCCAAACTGTTCAGTGTATACTACTGACTACACAGAGGCACTTGACTCCATATTCTACCTCCTCTGAGGCTCTTTCTGCTATTTTAGGCCATTGAGAAGTGATTCATTTAAAGTCTGGTATCGCAGGTATTTTAAGACTTACTGGTTTTTCCCTCATATTTATAATAAAGTAGTGTTTCCCAGTAGCCTTACTTTTGTACATAATCGTGTGACTAGGGAATTGGGAAATTTTTACCTAATTTTTCTTTAGAGTTTTCTTTAGCTATTATCTTGTATGAGATGGTAAGGAGATGCAAGCAGGTATAAAATACACAAAATAGTACAAATCGTATGTTTTGTATCATTAACACAGTTCCTTTGAATGACTGACTGTTGGTTTGCTCTTGTACCAACAGCAGCAGCAGTGCTGCTTTTTCTCCCTTGGTCAGAGCTATGCTAAGATAATTCTTAATCAAAGCTTTAACACAACCTTGCAATGAAATATGACCAAGGCAATTAATCCATATTAAAATGGTGAAATCACTTCAGAACCGTGGTATCTTGTCCAAGGTGTACAAATCTCTCAGCTCTCCAATGATGTATTTGCTAACTGCTGCTATTTTAAACTCTCCTCTTTCCCCAGTCTCTCCTCTTTGATTAGTTCTCACTATGTTAAATTGGGTAAACAAATAGGTAGTGGGTTGATAATTGTGAAGCTGGTTGATGCCTTGTCCTTTTATGTGCCTAAAGGACAGCAGCCTTCTTTAATAAACCTATTAATGTACCATCATTCCTTCTGCAGAGTATAAATATATGGTAATATGAGGTCTGTCTTCTTGTCACCACACATCACCACTTCTATTTGAAGAAAACAGAATAAATGCACCAAATATAATATTACAGTCAAATGGAAAGAAAATTCCTGGTTTCTACTGTCAAAAAGAAAAAGCAGAACAATAATTTGAATAGAATTGCAGTTTATCCTGTTTGGTGTTAAAGAATACCAATTTATTTTATAAACTGCAAATCATTTAAAGATTTCGACACTTTTAATGAAGTTTAACAATTCTGTGTAAGATGGATTTTTTTTTCCTCCATTTGGTGTATCCATCATCCTGTGCAATAAAAACCAGTGTTGTCCACACAATCTAGGCTGAAGGTTACTGACACTGACAAATTATCAAAGTGCTTATTTTCTTTTAAATAAACAATCTCCTAGAGTTTTTCTCTGCAGAAACATAAATAATAAACCTGCAAGATCTGAAAAAGCCAAAAAGTTGTAGAGAAGGACCAAGTAATAGAATCTGGCTTTGTGCCCAGCAAATTAGTGGAGAAGACTATTTGGTAATAAAAAAGAAAATACCCTTGGGCTCTACATCATTCACAGATACAGGTCAGAACAGCTAAGAATGGCTTTTTTTTTTCTTGGAGGGGGGTTATTAACTAACAATTCTATAAGGATATTTGCCATAGTGAGTACTGATGCAGACACCTGGAGCTCATAGTGGTGCAAGAGAACTGCCTAGTAATTTTTTTAACCCAAGTCAGCTTATTATTTCCATCAGACATTGAATTTCAAATATTTGCAGTAGTAACATCACAGACTACAAGTGTAGGTATGGCAATATTCAGTTAATGCAAAGCTTTATCTGAGGGTAAATACCTGCAGGTAGCATCACATTGGTACAAAAAGCTTAGATTGGCTTTGCCTGGAATATTTGATTTGATTTGCAAACACCTGTCAACAGAACAGTTGTGGCTTACTTTTTGAACATGTTATGTCCCACACATTCAAGAAAGCATTTTCTTGTATTTTTGAAGCTGCTAGTTGTTGAATGTGAAAAAGAAGAGCTGCACTCACGTCATGTAAGGATACAGTTTCTCCTAGATTCTGCATGTATTAAGTTACAACCTCTGGTAAGGCTTGCAATGCCTGCCAGGTGGTGGTAGGAAATTTAAGGATACAGAACCAATTAGTTAATTGCCCCATCCAATGATTAGGTTTGTTGACCTTGCATCATGGCAATATGTTGGTGCAAGTGGCTGGAAGCTGGGCAGAATCACTCTATTAGCAGGCTGGAGACTCTCCCTGTTGCAGAGCCTGTGGTAAGTGAAATAAGGGCCTTCTGCTCAGAGAATGGGCAGACTCTGAGCCTTCTGCATCCTGGCTGAAGGGGAGATGGGCTCCTACAGTTCTGTGAAGCATTAATACGAGCTAAACTTTCAAGAGTGCTCAAGCCTTTGTAGGTGTGCCTCCAGTGGCTGTGAGGTTCTGCAGTCTGTAGGGGATGTGTACCTCGGCAGCTGAGTTGTTTGTGTGTCTGCTGAACCCACTCACCACAGGAATGGAATGCTAAACTGTGGCTTGAATCAGCTGTTGGAAGGAGTCATCAAAAAAGATGAATAGGCTCACTGTCAGCTGAGATCTTTGCACTAAGGTGTGTTTTTCAAAATGATATATACTTGTCTGTCCTCTCTTGCTTTTGTACCATTTTGCTTCTGAAAGTGGTAAAAGCTATTATTTTATCTTCTGTAAAAATTTTTGCATGTGCAGTGGGAAGAAGATGGCAAAAAATAAATTGGTTTCACTCTGTCAAGGAAAATGGATTAAAAATATGTATTAGGACTGAAGAGCACTTACCTGAGCCTCTTCTTAGCCATTTCATCTTGTAAACAGCTTGATCCAGAAGGGCAACTGACAAGTCTTAATCAACTGTCTTCTGCAAACCCTTTACAGAGGACCATGCAAAGGTTATAGTCATTTTTGCTTTAGTTCTGGCATCTGTCCTTAACTGCCTTTGGTGTGGTGTCCCAGGTAGCTGACTATGCCTACCTAGCCATGACAGGAGCTGCCAAAAAGCCTTCCCTCTGGCTAGGTCAGGAGCTTATTGCATTTAGAGTCTGTGTTATGCTAATTTTGTACTATCATAACAAACACTATGAGCTGTCCACTTAAGCAGAAAACCACATATTCTTCATACCTGTCTGAATGATACTGGAGTGTTCCTTTCTTACCTGTGCAACTTTCCTTTGCCGTAACAGATCCAAATGTCTTTCAGGTTGGATGAATGGTGCTCACAACGTGTTTCTTTCAACAGACAGTATTTGCAGCTGAAATTCGTGCCCATTGTTTCAAATTTCTCCACAGTCTTCTCTGTAGAATTCTTTGCAGAAGCCTTTAGACAACAACTTTGGGCCTGCAAGGGGCAAATAATGTGAAACACGCTTCTAATGAGCAATAATTACAGGTTTAAATAGCTGGCACAATCAGTGTTCAGTGATTTCATTATTAGATGGCACCGTAATTTATGCTAATCCTGATAACGGTTCCGGATGAGAGAGGTCCAGACATAGGCGATTGCACTGCAATTATTTACACCCTGTATTTCTGAAACAATAGATATGGTAATTTGGAAATCAGATGACTATGATTTCATTTATTCTGGTAGGAAACACATGTAACAAGTTGTGTCAACAACCATAAAATTAAATAGGATTATTTGATTTCCAATTCTAGGTTTATTCTTTGTTAGCTTTCCCTGCCCTAGACAACCCATGAATCAAAGGAAGTTTATTTGTGGAGACCTGGAATTAAAAAGTTTCCTACCCTTATGTAAGTCTTGCATTTGGATGTATGTTCTCAGTGCAAGCAAAAGCGGGGGTTGAACTTCATGAGTCTGCTTTCATGTAGCCACCACCTTTGTAATTATTGCAAACAAAGCCAAACCTTTCAATCTTCTCCAGCCATTCCTAAGTGACTGGGGTACTCACTTGTGCCTTTTAACTCCACTGGGCTTTTGTGCAAGTCAGCCATCAGTAAACTGAATTTTCAAATCAAATTGTGCCAATGTGGTGGGTGGCAGGACATCAGGGAGTGTCTCACAGATGTTTTAGATGGGAAAAGAAATGGAGGCTGGAGTGATTTCAGTATGCAGAACACTGAGAGAGCCTTTAGCAGGAGAACCTGTGCTTCAGTCTCAGGTTCATTTCTCAGCACCACGGTTGTGCCAAACAAGTCAATTAGACTGTTCATGTGTTTAAAGCCCATGCTACGTGCTTTGTGTGACTGGAAGATCAGGTCTCTGGTGTAAATAAGTGAGGTAATAGTCTGTTGATTGTTGCAAGTTCCTGGAACAATCAGGACTTTGGTCTTTCTGCCAAAGTATTATTCACTGTAATTAGGACAATGAATATCACTAAAATTCTATTCACTGCACCTCTCATCTGTTCCTCTGGTGAACTTGTACAGTCTTTCTTAACACTTCAAATTTCAAAATTGCTGTTGGTATTAGTGAAACAGATGTGCATGTTTTAGGAAGGAATTTTTTTATCCAAAATGTGATCTGGATAATAATTACCAGTGTGTATAAACTGTATTTCTGTTCTGTGATTTCTGGGACTTAGCTGCAGGATCCACACTGGAGGGGGTAAGAGAAGGCATGCAAATGCTGTAGCTATTCATGAAAAAGAGGCAGTGAGTGCTGAACAGCTCATCAGTTTGCAATATTTGTATCCTGGTGCATCTTAAATAGTCTCTACCATCAAGTCTTTTTTGTGATGCGATAGAAGGTCTGGGTTGGCCCTTGTCATACATAGGTGTTGGCAGTGCCACAAGAATAGGGGAGTATCGGGGTAGCTTTGCCAGCAGCTCAGCAGTGTCTGGGCTAGCAGGACTCCTGTGTGTTACTGTCTGTCCTGTTCTGCTCCCTAGTGCTCCTGCTGGCTTTCTTTTGCTCACATCCAGGGCTGTTCAGGCCTCCTGCCACTGCCCTCCCCAACCTCCTTGGGCAAGTAGCAAGGTGAGGCTGGCCTGGTTGCCGTATTTAGGAGGCTTGGCTGCTCCTGGGAAGCTGAGGATTGCTTCTGGAAAAGCTGAATGTCCGTGTAACTGTCAACTCCCAGCAGAAAGGATGGAAAAGGACTGCTGAACAAGCTGGTGTAATCCACATGTTTGAGAGTGGACAGTTATAGAAGCTTGGAAAATCATATCCAGAGGCTTTGGTAAACCTTATCTGAACTGCACAAGGTGTTTAAGCTGAGACATCTCACGAGAAAGGCTCTTGCTGTGGTTTTGACACTTGCTACTTTCAGCATAGCTTGGATTTCTGATAAGACATTCTTTGTGGTATGTAATTTTCTATTTCTGACCACGGCTTGCCCTGGAAGGACACAAGAACAGCAGCTGTGAAACAAGCAGGTGAAGCTATACAGCCCTCTTACCCTAGTTTTTTATTTCTGCCAGCTTTATTCTTGTACTGTTTTGGACGGGTGAAGCTACAGCTTAATTCCCTCTTTATAGGAAGAAATTTGCTTACGTGTTTAGTAGAAATACAAATTGCTGTAGGAAGAAACCTGGTGGCAGAGTATAATGTGTTGTCAGTGTTAGGATGGTAGCTGTCAAAAGCAGACTTCATTGTAATCAGCTTGTCTTAAGCTTTATATGCAACCCATTAACATTCCAGCTTTGACTTGTACAATACCAAGCCATGTTTAGAAAAGGAACACTCCAGTGTCTTGATATTTTCCAGGAAAGTTTCTTCATTTACAAGCTTAATTTATAAATACAGAAGTTAGTTCCACAGAGCTGCATCTTCATTTCACAGGATAATATTCTGTGTTTATGAGCTGAAACCAGTGGATGTAAACCACTCCATGTTGGAGACCTACAGCATGCATAACCTAGAGTAAAAGGGTCTGCTTTTGTCATGGTTAAGATAAACAAACACTTAACTGGAGGAAACATCTCCATTCTGGAGTTGTTTTATGTGGAAGTTACAAATAGCTTCTTTGCTGTGTAATATAAATAGTTTTTCAAAATGCTGGTGTTGCGCTATTGATATTTAAGATCGCCTCATTAATCATCTTGGGGAGTAACAAAGTTATCTAAGTTCACGGACTCACTTCGTAAAGTGGATAATAATAAAGAGCAGAGAAGAAACAACATTTTAAAATACAATATTAGTAAACCTTTGGACAGGGGTAAAGATTAATTTGAAAGGACTACGTACATAATAAAAAGGTTTCATAATGTTGAGGAAATGATCTGGTCAGGGGTCGGGTGTGCAGTGCGGGGAGCAGAAAAGAAACTGTATGAATGCAAGTGGTGGTGAGTGTCATGCAGAAAAATACTCTATGCTAAAATGTCAGTAGTAGATTATCTTATTTTGTGCATGCATTTGGAGAACCAAGATGGAAAGCAAGATTAGGTTGGCCTCTTGAGCTGTGAGTAAAAAATGTGAAAAGCAAATAATTTCTTTAGAAGGAAAGGTATAAATTTTACCCTTGCTGTCTCTGCAATTTATGTGAACTCTGGCAGGAAAAAGCCTGAAAAGAAAGGCAGCTCAAGGAGGTCTAAGCTTGCTCAAGCTGAAGAAGACAACATAGTTGCCAGGGTTAGAAAGAGGAGCTGCTCTTGCTCACAGGAAGCACAGGAGGGATAGTCAAAAGGCTGTGGAAGCACACAGAGATGTGGTGGGGAGAAGCAGTAATTTTTCACTATTTGCCTTTGTCCCTCGTGTCACATAAAGGTGCCAAAATAAACATGTTTGCCATACACAGTGGTCAAATTTTCCATGTGCATCAGCTTGACTTGGTGTAAGTGCAAACAGCTGTGGTGGGGAACTGGGAGTAAATGTAGATACTTAGGGATGCTCAAGAGCTTATGAAAAGGAGAGACATAAAATCTACCTTAAGAATGGAATAAGTTGTTTGCTTTTGACCCTGAATACCATGCAATCCATGAAATTAGTAATATTGCATTATAATCTCATTTACAAGGTTTCCTCAAAGATAAAATAACAAAGATTACCAAGAGTAGTGCCTTCAGAAATGAATAGCATTCAGCTGAAGCTAAAAGGCTTTTTTTAACCTCTGAAGCAGTGTCATGTAGTACATTTCTGGCTGTTTGAGTGATGTGAAGGGATTCCTCTTTGTTCTCACAGTATTTGGAAGTGAGTCAGGAAAATGCATAATGCATTTTATATGAACGTTATATGAACAAAAAAGTGTAATATGAACTTTTAAATGAGTGCTCAGGTGTAGGTCATAAAAATGCATGTTTACATTTTTTGTCTGAATTTTAATAAGAAAAGACAATTGTTTGCTAAGATGTCATCTGCAATGGATGAGGTGGAAGGAAAAAGTGAAAATAAATATTTTGTTTCTCTTTTTTTCTGATCATTTTATGAGAGAAGAGCTGCTATTCATGAAAGGATGTCTAAGGTTCCATGTCTCAAATTAACCTCAGAACCTAACCTACTTCTGCTAAGGACTAGTTTGATTTATTTCTGATGGTTCTCTAGGACTCAGATCCTGGGTTTGGCATTGGAAGACATTGGACAGGATTTGAGGAAGATCTGGCAGAAACCCCCTCTGCAATATGGTACATGGGTCTACTTTTGGTACAACTTTACCTGGCACTGCTTCAGTTTGCTTCCACTGACATCAGTTGTTGGTTTTCCTCATGCACAATGTATGCAAGAACAGATCTGAGCCTTGTGTTCCAGTTGCTTTGTTACCCAAATCTGTTTGGTTGAGGGGGAGATTGGACTATTGGGAGGGGAAAACCCATCATCCTGCTGCTTTGACCTTCCTGTGGACTGCGTTTTCAGGACAAGAAATTGAAACAAATGATTGCTAATAATTCAGAGCAGAACTCTTTCATTCTCTTCTGTAGTGGACTTGAAAAATTTTATAAAGTGGCAGAAATTGTTTGAGTTGACCTTTCCCCCCTGACTTTTCCCACTCTTTACAGTATTGCATATTGTACTTCTTTCATCCCTTTGACTGAAGACAACTCTGTTGGGTATTCTGGCTTCCTTACATCCAGCTCTTTCTCCCATCACAGTTTTGCCTGGATTGTAGACATTTTGAGGAAAGAGCAGCTTTTCATCATGTGCGCTTAAGTGTCTGTCACAACAGGATGCTTCCGCCTGTCTGAGAAGCTACAACAGTGCAAATAAAATGTAGTAGCAGGAACCGCAATATTCATTTATCCACCTGAAGGAACTCTTGGAAATATGGCCAGGATGTACCAAATCCTAGCCTTGGGCAACCCCGGGACACCATCGTTGATGCCAGAAGTGTTGCACAAGTGCAAAGAAAAGCTTAATACATGAGGCATCTGTCAGAGAGGAAGAAAGGGAAAATGAGATGAAATGCTTATGATTGTTGTGTAAATAAAAAGAAAAAAATGAAGGTGTGGTATAGGATTAGAATAAGTAAATAGGTTGCTATATTTGTGAATGTTGTACAAATAAAAGTTACCAATTGATTCTACTTGAAGACTTTGACTTTTTAAAGAGAGAACATTCATGTATTTTATGTTGCTTTAATCCCTGGTTTAGAGCAATTCAACAGGAGCTCAAAAAATGCATTTTATATTATTTTTTCAAAATGAAAAATGTATTTCTCTTGCAATTTTTTCTCCTGCCCATCTTTAAGAACCCTGATAGAAGTTCAAAGCTGTAGACTGGCTCACAAGCAAGAGACCACTGCTGTTTCAAAAGCAATTTAATATTAATACAACTTATTTTTGATGCAAGATGCACTGAATGGCTCAGAGAACTAGTAAAAAAAACCCTTTGAAGTCTTTAATTTTTTTATTTCAGCATCTAATAGGCTCCAGTTTTATAGAGATGGAGGTTTGTGTACTTCATTTAAAAAAACCCAAACCCTGTAATTAGCATTAATTATCCTTTCTGGAGAGGTCTTTGGAAAAAAGCCAAGGATTAACTGAAAAGAGGAACTGACATGCCTTCTCCTCAGGGGTTGCCCGAGTTCAGCTTGGAGAGATTCTGTAATGCAACGTGGGACCTTTACACTGGGCAGTCCCTGTAGGAGTTGGAGCTTTCAGTAAAGCAGCTGCATGTTAACACCTGGGTTTTTGTTTGGTTTTTTTCCCCTTAAAAATCAGCTGGACTGGAGGCTCTTCGATGTGGAGAAGAGGCCTCCCTAACTTCTTCCAGTAAGGTATTCCTTCTTCTCTGTTGTGATGTCTATCTATAAAATTTCCTACATGGGCCTTACAGTCTTTATTTAAAATGATATTTCCTGTGTATACCACTGACATTAGTCATACGAATGTGATGTAATTTTAAGGAGATAAATATTTAGAATTGCCCGCCTATGGGAAATGCATTTAACTAGATTCTTGCTCCTTAAAACACTTCCGTTAACTTTTGAAAGTGTTAATTACATTTATGCCTTCCACTCTATTAAGTTTCAGTTGTATTATGCAAAAGAAAACAAAACCATTCAGGATTGCTCAGAAGAGTGCCCAAAGCAGAGCTGTGGCAGCAGCACTGAAGCAATCTACTGAAGGATTACTATGTGAAAAGTTATTTTGAATTATTTGTGGGATTCTTAAATTATGTAAGAGGGATTTGTATTTTATGAACTCTTCTTAATGAAGAAAAGATTCCACCTTGCTCTGTAATAGTAGCTCTGTTCTAGAAACCTGGTGGCACTCATTGCAGAGCAGCTCAGAGGAATTTTGAGGACTGAGAAATGAAACTTCTGAAAGGCTGTGTGTGTGTGTGTATCACCTGTGCTTAAGGGAATTGAAGTCTTGCACCTACTCTGTTTCTCAGCAAATAAATCACACCGAGTGACTTCAGAGACCAAAAGCAGTTTGCATGGCTTCTGCACCATATCCCCTCCAATCTCCATCCTCCCTTGGCAAAGAAGAGGGAGTGCCCTAAGCTCTAATGCAGTCCATGGCTCAAAATTAATTCCCTTTACCACTTTTATTCACAGCGCTTAATCAACCTTCGTAGAACAAATACTGTAGTGTAAACAATTCTCTAGAAAATAAGTAGTCATTATTTTTTCCCTTCTCCCTGGAGGGATATTTTGCTTCTGTTATTTAGTCAACTATAAGATATCTGTACCAACTCTTAAAGTGCAGAAACATTGAAACTGGGCTTCAAATATAGTCATTCATGTAAAATTGTCATGGTAAGCCTACCCATGCTGTCTGTGTTGCCTCAATAAAATGCCTCTAAAATAATGCTTTTGTGAGTGGGGGAAACATTATCTGCAAATCCTTCTACAAGAGGACTCAGAGGATTAAACAGGAGCCTTTAGGAATGGTCTCCCCTAAAAAATTATTCTCCTGAGCTGGGAATTCCATTTTACTACCTCTTAAAGTGATTTTTTACTTCTGATCACCTTCCTTAAGCATATGGAGATCCTTTTTCCTTAACTTGTTCTTTGTTTTCTGTCTTGAGTCCCTGCTGCGAAAGGTCTAAAATAACAGCAGCTCCAAATGAGAAGGCATCTTTAAGATCAGCATTGAGAGACTTTGTAGGACAAGGCTCCAGTGATATCGCTCCCCCAAATTTTTCATCTGAAGCTATTTGAGAAGTCTTTCCCTTGTTGGTGGTGTGTTGTTGGGTTTTGGTTTTTTCCTCTTCCTTCCTACCACCGGCACCTTTCTCCTGGCTTCTGCACATTTACTGTCATAAAATCAAGGAGCAGCTCCATACCACAGATATTGTCCAGACTCCTTTCTAACTAGATGTGTAAAAGTCTTTCTAGCAGCTAGACAGAATGATGAAAGATAAACAGCTTCCATATGGAGACTTTAGGTATCATGTATGCATCAGCAGTATCTTTTCTTTCTCTCAGGCTGTCATCTCATCCCACTACATCCTTTACCACTTCCATGGCTTTCTTGAGGCATACTGGTTGCAGCCTGTAGGTGCTGTAGCATATTTTTATACACATTAATAAGATCATACATGGCCATGCTATTTTTAAATTTTATGTTTGTTAAATGCTGTTTGATAAATATTATAAGAACGTCACTGCTCCTTTGCCTGATACAAATATCTGGATATCCATTTTGCTATCAGTAGTAAGATTACCTTTGGGGATGGTTTCTCTTACCCAGCTGTGGGACTTTAACACTACTGGAATAGTTGGACTTGATGGTTTTAGAGGTCTTTTCCAACCTGGATGATTCCATAATTCTGTTCTATATTTACTGTTAAAAATAGGGGTTGCTGTTTACTGCGAAGTGACTCCTTGCCACTAGGTGGGTACCCTTTTCTTTGATACCTATGGTAAATTTATAACTGTCTTGAAACACACTGAAATTTTCCTGAGGCACTTCTGAAAGCTTTGCTAGAGCTCAGTTTAGTTTGACCGACAGAATAGCTAATACTTTCTTGGATTTCTCTTTACATGGATCTTAGTGGGTGCCACTCTCTGATTTCCTTCATCAAGTATTGCACTTAAAAACTGGATTCCCATCCCATGTAGGTAACTCTGATCTCACTAGGGAATTTAAGGTATTTTAATATCAAGCCATTTTTTTTCCAGACTGGATTTCTAATTGTAGAATGGCTCATGAATTGTCTTTTCTTAAGTAATGTTTATTTAGCAGCAAAGAAAATTGAGTAAGAGTAATTGTTAAATGGTGAGTATCTGTGTCTGTGAGTTTGCCAAAAGGGGAGAGGCAGAAGAAGCATAAGGGTGTGAAAGCTAGTACGTGTCTTCAGGCAACTTTTTAGTCTAACTGCGTAGGTTTCAGATGGTCTTGGTTTTTATCTCACAGTTTTCTGTTATTCCAGTAGGTTAATATTGTTCTAACCCAGATTGTTCTGCTCCTAGAAAAGTGAATGTACTAGTTATGCTAGGTGTAATCAGCATAGGGAAGTAAAAAGTATCTGGAAATAGGAATTACTCATGCTGGTAGTCCCATTTTTACTTGATTAAACTGGCTCTGAAACTGGCACGGTGCAGCAAAGGATTCTGTGTGTTGTGGCAACAGAAGCTGACAGGAGTGGTGCTCTGCTGTACTAATGCTGCTTCTTGAGCACATCCTTGGCTGCTTGCAGGTGCCACCTCCTCATCATCTGAGCAGAGGGTTGGTGGCAAAGGGGTGTGATCAAGGCCTGGAGCTAAGGTGGCGCCAGACTCGGGCAGTGTGCGAGGTCCTCTGGAGCTCAGTGTCGGGGGAGGGTGGATGTAGCTGCAGTGCTGACAGACGTGAGCGGCCGCAGGCGACTGCCAAGATGTACACAGGCTCTCTGTGTAAGATGCTAGTTGTTATACACTCTTCACTAAATCTGGATTTGGAATTCCTCCAGCTGAATGCCTGTGAGGGTCTCCTGAGCAGACCTTTCATGCTGGTCTATCTCCTAACAGTGCCAGTGAGTCCTGACAGGGCCTCCTTTAATTCCTGCCTGTGCTGGAGTGCAAAACTTTCATGCAGTAGTTTAATAAATAGATGTTTACCTAAGGGTTACTGAGAAGTCCCAGTGTGACACTGCTGGGACATGGTGGATTTTCTATAGAGTGTGAACAGTGCCAGTGCAGACTTCTTTGCTTCCTCTGCAGGGATGCCCTTGTTTTAGAGGTCTTGTTCAGATCAGCCCTCCAGATGGATCAGTCATCAGCCTGTTGAAGTTTCCATCGAGATAGGGAGTTTGCTGACTGCCATTGTCACACCTGTGCTCTTGTCATGGCCTTCGTAAGAGCTTCAGAGTGACTGAATTGGGCCTGAATCATTTACTTTCCTTCTTCTACCTCACAGAACAGCTTAGTTGTGTTTTTCTTCAAATAGGTGCTTATCTAACTCATGTAGAAGGAGGAAGTTCCTTAAAGATTGGGTTTGTGTTGTGGCATGGAAGTCAAGCTTATAAATATTTCAACAGACACTTATCTCCTTTGATGCTGTGCTGGTGGGTGTTGCAAAGTTGGCCTATGGTTGCTATATGTGAAGCCTGAGGGAGGAAATCTTGTTTCTCAGGAAGGGTGAGAATGAAATTGGATGAGGTGTGACTCCAGGTAAATGGAGTAGCTTTTGGTAAGGAGAACACTAGCATAAAATGTTCACACAGATTAAGTTAAGACATGTAGGAAAAGCAGTGACGTCTTTAAGGTGGTTTATGTCGAACTTCTGTAAAAATACACAATGAACCTCGCTATCTATGGTATGTATGGTATCACCTTTGACTGTCAGTTGCTTGCTGTCTATCCTGGGCATAATTCATATGTATAAATATGCCAAAGTGCTAAATCCTGTGGTAGCAACAACGGGTGGCATGGTTCAGTGTTATATGCATTTCTGAAGCACTCTGTAATAGCATGAAGTGACAAAAGCCAATCTGTGCTATCTGTGAGGATGCAGAATGTGTTTTGGTAGCTTTTTCCCTCCAATGTTGTGCCTGGAGGTCCTACCACTTAGTATTTTGCTCGTTCCATATGTAAATCAAAAGGCCAAAGAGTAAAGTAGGAGGAGATATTGCGTGTCTCAAGGGGTCAGAAAACCTTTCCACATTTGTCAAAATAACTGGCTTGAAGACTGTGCATCCTAGATAACTCTCTGGTTAAGTCGTGAAATGCTATTTTTCAAATACAGACTTCCACTTCTATGGCTCCTTTGGAGTTATGAATTGTTGTGATAAATTTGAGGGGCATTTTTTGGTCTGAATTAAATGCCAACATAATGAAGTAGTTATTTATAGTGACTGCTATCTGCATGGCTGAAAGGCAGCAGATTAAGGCCTGAAGTTGCAGTTTACTTTTCTTTTTGAAGCTTGCTGGTTTGGTCTTTCACCCATATCCTGTATGATTTCAGCTCTCAGGATGCTTTCAGAATCCCAGAACTTGCCAGTATAGCAGCTCTGCTTTCCTCCTTTGTGCCATGGCATCAAAAATTTCAGTTTTAGTTTCAATATTTGTATATTGGCCACTTCAGAAGGAATAAGGAGTGGTGTAGGTGCTCAATTACTGAAATTAGTTCATTAATTTCTACCTAAATATTAAATGGAAGTGAATGTCCATGTTTCCCAGGAGCACAAGATAATTTGGTCAATTGCCAGAGGGTTTGGCTAATAACTGAGCTCGTGGTGAACAGAAATAAACTATTGCAAGATGCCTTAGAGCTATGGAAGCTATTAAGCCAAAATTTCTGTTAGGTTTTCCTGCTGGATCATCAAATTCCCCTGAAGTGAAAACTGTTGCTCTTGAGACCCATCCGGAGAGCTATGAATTAAGGTCTGTATTTACTGCATGGCTCTGGTGCAGGATTTTGGGAAATGGAAAGTATTAGCATTATATTCATTACTACCATAGGAAAACAGTGAAAATATTCAGACAAAGCATGAAAAAAAACCCCAGGAGAAACTTGGTTTCAGTCATGGGTTTTCAGAATTTAGTCATGGATGATAAAAAAATTTTTTAGCATATCAAACTGAATTCTTGGCAACTGTTGGTCTTGAGCAATTCTGAATTTTCAAGATGCATCTGAGACCAACACTTTCTTTGAAGGGTCTCAGCTTCCTATGACTGTTGGAAGAAACCAAATATTTGGTTTCAGTAGCTTTAGTGCACTTTCTTCTGTGTGCGCCAGGCAAAGTCCCAGTTCCCTGAGCTGTAATTTGCTGGCAGCAACACTTTGATGTTTCCTCAGAAGAGGTGAGGAAAAGTCTGCCGAAAACTCACTTTTGTTCCTGGCAGACATCAATGCAAATATCTGAGTATTTTACTCTCTGTCAGAAAATGTGGGCTGAATTGTCATACCCCTGGAATAAATCAAGTCTGTATATGGTATCATAAAGAGAACTGCAGAAATTTTTGGCTCTTGGCAAAAAGTGCCTGAATCTTTCTTTAACTGCACTCATTCCATACTACTTGTTCAAGATAAACTCCCCATTTTTTTGTTATTGGCCAAAAGTCTATTTATCATTTAGTTTTCAAATACATGATTTGTTGCCAAGTGTCTCTATTTATCTTTCAGTCTTATTTTCTTCAGTTATGCAGTAAACTTTTCATTACAACTGTCATTGAAAGTTTTCTGCTTGACTTTTGTCCTGGTATCTGTGTGGAAGAACCCATGACAAATATTTTATGTAGTGTCTAACACCTGGTGCATTATCCCATGTCATGTGCTTTATTCATTTCAAAAAGCCTACCTCTTTATTTGATTGTAATTCACATTTTCTAATATAGATTTTAATTTCATCATAGAAGCCCTTCATTTCCCAGGTAAGCAGTTTACTCAGTTTCTCTTCTCAGGTTATTCTCTGCTCTCTCCAGTGTGGTTGAGGGTGGAAAAGAGCAATAGCCTCAGAACGTGAATGTGAGATAGACTACCTGCTTTCTTAGCTATAGAGATAATTCTGATTGCTTTGGATATCTCTAGTATGTTTTAGCTTGTATCAGTGTGGAATGCAAAACACCAGCTATAATGAAGTCCAAATCTAATGTACCATAGAAAATATTTTAATTATCTTTTCTAAGATTTCATCCTTCAGTTCCACACTGTTATCTCCTGGGCTTTTGTGATAACTGACTCCCTATTCTTCCCTCCCCTGCCTCTCACCTATCTTGATTTAGAGAGAAATATTTTTTACCTTTATCTTTTTTGTGAAATTTTCCCTATCCATTGTCTAAATATACTTTTGTTTTCCTTTTAGGATAATACCCTAATACATAAACTACTTTTAAAAAAAAATAATTTGGTATCTTAGAGTTTTATTCCTGCCACCATTGATTACATCAACTCCACCTTCACCTGTAGATATGTGCATGTATGTGCATCTGTTCCCACCTGCACAAGATTAGATTTATGTTGTAAAAGAGCAGACCTACATATCAGGTCTGGAGACAGGAGTGTCATTAGTTTAGGAGATTCAATTCTACAGCCTAAGTGATGTAGTGATTTCCATAAAGCTTTTGAAAATAATTATACAACTGTACTCTGATGTATTTTTCTTTCCCAAGATAATTACCTTATTTTAAAATGACTGCTCTGATAAAGGATGTATGTAAGTAATGCAGATAAATAAGCCATTTGATAGTGGGATGTGGGCAAATGGTCAGTTAACTTTAGAAGCTGTAATGTTTTGTTTACGTTAGTTGGAATAACCTAGATCTAGGATATAATATAATTTTCCTCTCGAAGCTTTGACATTACGGAGCTTTGGGGACACTCTGTGTGCTATATGTTTCCATTAGGCACAGAGCAGGAATATTTTTATGTCAGTGTCTCTTTTCTTATAGGAGATGAGACAATAGAAGTAGTAATAAGTGTGGAAGAAGGCCAGGTGACAAGAATAAAAGCCAGGGTCATGACAGAGTGTACCAGTATGAAGCAGAGGCTAAACGTCATGTTTTGGACTAAACTACACTCTCAACACTCCAGTAAGGAACAATGAACCCAATGAGAAAAGGACAGGTTTTCTGAACCCCTCACCCCTGGCTGGCTCTTAGCTGACTTAGACAAATCATCAGCTTCAGAAAATGCTTTTTAACTTGATGTCAGTGCCTGTTTTCCAGGTTCCTAACCAAACTGGAGAAAGATTACGTGTGGGACCCCAAGGCTTTTTGCTAGTTTGGGAGTTTCTGGTTATTTGAATTTATCTGTTCTTTGTCCTGCTCACTTAGAGAAAAGGCTCCTTCCTTCAGAGGGAAAACAACCCCCAGTGTAGGGGGATGAGATGGCCAGACAGAAAAAATTCTTGTGATTCTGTGTGGACACTTCCAAAGGCTGTCTATGTTTCCAGAAAAAAAA
>VZRO01001497.1:875451-963932 GCA_013397915.1 Daphoenositta chrysoptera | reverse complement strand
AAAAAATCACGAGCTGGGTTCACTTTTAGACTTTCCTTAACCATAACTTGGTGCTGACATGATCTCTTCCTAATTTCCAACCAGTAAACTTACTCCTGTTGACTCTGTCCTCATCAGTGTGAACCGTGATTTGCTTGGCTGCAGTTTGAAGATACTGAATTGGTAATTTTTCTTATACGTGTATCCTTCCTTCTGAGCCTTTACATTTGCATTCATTCTTAAACTGTTTCTGCCTAATTAAATCAGACCTATTCAAACTCTGAAGGAGAAGAGCAAAGGTCAAAAAATGTCAGACACCCTTAACAACCTCTATTAAATCTTGCTAAACTGAAGGTGCTCTTACTCTCAGTCCAGAAATGGCATCTTAGATTGCAATAATTGATGTGACCTCCAAATAGTTACATATTATCAAGAATTCCACTGAGCAAAAGAGGAAAGAATGGGATAAATGCACTGAACAGAAACTGCTCCTTAGCCCAAGTACCCATACAGCACAGGGAAGAGAAGTATCACTCTGTGCAGATCTGAATGTAAAGAGTGGTAGAAATGAAGTTCACCAAATTTGCTAAATCTTCTCTGGGATTTGTTTCTAAGCTGGAGAGAGAAAGCAAAAAGCACTGTGCTGCATTCAGTCAACATACCAAAATTGAGCTCTGTGTGTATGGAAGGGTTTGATACTCTGTGAGGGGAGTCAAGCTGCTTGGGCCTGAAACGCAGCTAGTAGGAAACTCTGAGACTTCATTTAATTTTAATTGACATAGGCTGTCCTCTGTGTTAAAAATAGCAAGCTAGGCAAATGGAAGGTTCTTGCAATGGAAGGCTCTATCCATTTGGTATGGATACTTTCCTTGCAAGTCTGAGATTTGGGATTCAAGTTGCTTTATAATTTTGTATTTAGAGAGGGGAAAATCTTGCCTCTGGAAGTGGTGCCTGTGCTCATAAAGAACACGGAAGAATGGGTAGAGTCTTTGAGGATGTACTTCAGTCAGGAATGCAGTAAATATCTGATTCTCTTTCTTTTACCCTCATTTTCCCAGGTCCTAAGGTATTTAGTGAGTTGCGGTAGAAGAGCATTTACACCTGCTGCTCTGTGACTGGCAGCATTCCCAGCTTCCCTGACAGTTCCTATTGCTGGATGTCACTAGAAGCAGCAGAAGTTGCAGCAGGGTCAGAAAAAGTCTAAAACCAAGTAAGGTGATTGCCATGTGTGCATGAGCAGAGGCTCCAAGGCCCAGCCAGCTGAAGTGAGAGCCCAAGAACTCCTTCCTTTGAGAGCACAAGAACTCATTTCATTTCCAAAACACACCCATAATAAACCCATGTTTTCATTGTTTAAAATGTTAATGAATATGATGAGAACGTGGAAATGACATAAGCAGCACTGTACTTGACAACCTCTAGTCTGCAGAATGAAGACCAAACACAAGTTATGGTTTGAAGCTGATAAGAGGTTTAGAAGTGGAGACTTCTGGGACTTTTATTGTTCTATTTTTTTTTCCTGGAATTTGACTAATAGATGCTCTTACAGAGTTAGAATTATATTTCTATGATGCGAGTAACAAAAATTCAGAAATTAGATCATTCAGGCTTCAGAAAACAGTGGAACAAATTTTTCTGAAACACTAAGTTGCTTTTCAGATCTTTGAAGCCACAACATGGCACTAAGGCAATAAATTCTTTGTGATTCTCAAGACTAGCAGGAAGAGCTAAAACATCGCTAGTGAATTCAGAAGGAGTGGTGATAAATTCAGGTGGTCTGTGGTACTTGTATCAACACCCTCCTTGGTGTTTCTACTGGATGGTGGTGTTCTGGAGGAATGCCTGGGGATGTGCTAAATTACCCAGATACTGAAATCCTTTTCCACTTGAAGTAGTGACGGCAGAGAAAGGAAAGACTGAATACATCTAAAAAAATAATTTTTAGCCCAAGCAGTCAGTGAGGTGTGAGAATGATTGGAGTAAAATAAAAATGTTTTCTGACAGGAAGAAATGGATTGGTTACGTGCAGAAGTAAATCAGCTGCATAGAAGTTGAGTATATGGTGAGAATCAGCTACGTGGAAAGCAACACTCCCTAAATGACCTTTAGATCCTCATAGCTAAAGGTTCATCAGTTTGAAATTACTGGCTTGGATGAAAATGCCAAACTTAGCATGAGCCTCTGAAAATATAAGAGTATTTAAAAGTAGCTTTCTGAGCACTTGGATAGAGGGCGGTTAGTAAAGAGAAAACCGGCTTGATAAAGGAGAAATGAAGCTGCCTCATCCAAGCATGTATAATAGCTATTGCCATTCAATACGGCTGAAAGGTTTTTCCTGCAGCTAATGGAAAATTCAGCTTCTAGGGTGTCACTAATTTTTATAGAGATTTCAATGTCTTCAGTTGTCTCACACTGAAATGGGATGTGCAAATATTCTTTCATGGTCTCTTGTTTTCTTGTGTGTTAAATCCAAAATTACTGACCTTTGGTGCTAGGACCATGTTGCTGATAGTTGCTTAAAAGGTTGCCTGTGGAAAACCTAATTTCTGTCTCGACTTCCGAGTCCCATCCTGTAATTTAATGTCTTTTCCTCCTATCGACATCCTTGGGAAAAGTAATCTTCATTATGAGACCCTAGATTTTTTTACTTAAAAACAAACAAAAATCTAAATGAAACCCACACAACTTATTGCCTTTTCTATTCTTCTCATCCTGCATTTTATGTAACATTTTCTTATATTCTCTTTGGTTATAAGTGGAATTTTTGGTTCCATGTAGTAGTAACTGGCTAGGGCTCATTTGCACATGTGATTTCCACCCTTGTGTCCAAGGGTCCACTGAAATCAATAAAATTTCGGAAGCATTAGGAACGTTAATACTCTTAATTTAGGCCTAAGTGTTCATGGATTAAGAAGGACAATAAAGTCCAAATATTTATTATAGGATGTCAAAACATGAATGTTGTGGAATGCTTAGAACCTGTGTAACCTCTTTGAAGCCACTGACATGATTCTAACTTTCATGAGGCTTATTACCCAATACTTGCAAAGAGAGGGCTATGACAATCAACTTCAGACCCCTTTTTAATACTTCTGTTTGAGCTCTGCACTCTGGAGAAGTGTGGGGTTTATTTTAAATTTTTGACTCAATTATATTTTATTTGTGCACTTCAGATACAGCATTAATATGAAATGCTTGTTACTTCATGCATGCTGAGCACAGTCTTAAATTATTGCATGCATTGTAAAGTTCAGAATTATTGTGAAGCTCTGCTCCACTTGCTTTTTTACTTTAATCAAAAAGCAGAGCTATCTCAATCAAAAGCTGTTTCTTAAATTTAAAAAGACAATGCACAAGATTCATCTTTCTCTGGAGCCTGGGGTGGGATTCCTGGAAATGTTAGACCAATTATTTCTTAGTGACTTAAGAACAGAAACAGTGGGCAGCATAATTTAGCTCTTAGCCTTTTCTATTCAAAAGTTTTATGCAGGGTCTCAACTAAGGCCGTGAGTGTAGAGAACCAGCACAGGTGTGATGTATTCTGGAGCACAATGATCAAAGCTTTAGTTAAACATGGAACTGCTAAGAGTAGGAACAAGGTGACTTTTTTGCCTCCTGCTAAGTAGAGGGGATCTGCATAGGGGCAGCTGAGGGGGAACCAGAGAAGCTCAAAATAATCAGAAGTGTCCCATGAGCATCTTACCATGAGCCTTCTTACAAAGCAAGTATCATGTCTATCCCTGCTGCAGGGTGTGACTTCATTGCCCCAGTTTTGTTGATATATTTATTACCCGCTTTTAAACAAGACCTAATAGCTTTTCTGGATCTTCCTCTACCTCTTTTTTCCTTTGCCTGCTTTTCTAGAGCAGGATGCAGACTGGTTGTCTGATTTACATGCTGCGAGGGACAATGCTGCCATTTTTGCTCACTGGTAAGCATTTTTGTCCATAATTCTCTTGATGACAGTTCTTTGTTAGGGGTCTGAAGGAGGGGTGAGCATATTATAGGAGGTGAATGTAAACTTACCTTGTGATGTAGCAAGAATCTGATAGCCCTGTCAGCTGCAAGGATTATAAAGTCACCAAGGAGTGCTGTTTTCTTTGCTTCATCCTTCTGAAGTGCCAGGGACCTTGTGATAAAGCAAAGTATGTTCTGCAGCTTGCATGAGTTGCATCATTCACGAGTCTTTAAATGTGCACTTAATCTGCACATTAAATATTAAAACTCCTCATAACTGGGTTACTGGGTTTTAAATTGCACGTCTCAACATCACAAACTGGTTCTTTAAATGACTGCACTTTTATTGTCTTGTTATGCAAAGAAAAAGATAGCAAGCTTTGTTAGATACCCTGACTGTCTAGGAAATCTGTGAGTTGATGGGCTTGATATCCCAGATTTTGTTCAGACAGTTCTCTTGCAATTCAAATAATTACATTGCCCAATAAAACCAGAGAGAAAAACAATTTTCAGAAACAACAATCTGAGCTGGCCAAAGGGTAACTACTTTCATTATACTCAGGGGAAACATGAAACCTGCTTGTATTCCAGGAAAAGAAAGGGATCAGAGTATTCTGTTATATAGATGTAATACTAAGAAAACAAACTTGGCCTCAGTTTTCTTGGAGGTCAGCACAGGATTTTTTTCTCCATAAATGTAATGAATGGGACTCCACATAGTCACAAGAAGTATTTGTCAGTAATTTCTAGAGGCAAAGAGGGGAAAACCTCTTAGTATTGAGGATAGCAAGATATGCTTTCAGGGTTAAACCTGCTCATCCTGTATTATACTGGGATCAACACATTCTGGTTGACTGCAAGGAAATTTGAGAACCAGTGTTTCATCTTTGGCAATGGAGTAAAACCTCAGTTTTCCACAGTCTAGAGCCAAAGTCACCTGGGCCTAGTTTGTTTGGAGACTTAACATGCTCTACCTCTTGAAACAGGCCTCTCCAAAGTTTTAATTGTCCTGGTGAGCAGCTTTTCCCTGCAAAGTGGCAGCTGAGAAAAATGCTGGACTTCTTTGCAGCAGATCTCATATTGGTGTACTCTTTGATGGATAATTTGTGAATAGTAGCCTTAAGAAATCAGGAGGAATTATCCTTCATTATCAGCATGATCCTCATGGTGTCAGTGATTGTTCTTGGAAATATCCCACATGGCTTGATCCTGACAACTATACACGGGGTAGCGCAGTTCTTGCTTCAAAGACTTTACATTTGTGATTAATGGCATTGTACAGGTTTTGGGAGGAAAGCTGTGTGATTATGTGGCCATGTTTTCTTCTGTGATAACTCCATGCATGAAGTAGCCTTCTGTCTTCCTGACTGCTCCAAGTAGGAATGACATGTTCACAGCTGAAGACCATTATGAAAGAAAACCAGCAGAGGGACTTAGAGTAATGGGGTTGGGGATGTCAGAATTGATACAATGATGAAAGGAAATTATTTTGGTAGCTGGTGTTTCCAGCAGCATTGACAAATGAGTGTAAAGTTACAATGACAATGTAGTTTTAATATCTTGGCAACAGCTGTGGCAGGCTGGTCTAAAGGGGTTTGTGGAAAAGGATTTCTCAAAGTGGAAGAGGGAAGCAAAAAATGTTTGCAGTTTGACTGGAATGATTCTTTCAATTTCAGCTGACCCTGGAGGTAGAGTCAGAAAAGACAAATAGAAGCATAGAACCACTGAGGTTGGAAAAGACTTCGAAGATCACAGTGACCAACCTTTGACCAAACACCACCACACCAACTACACCATGGCACTGAGTGTCACGTCCAGTCGTTTCTTGAACCCTTGCAGGGATGGTGACTCCACTACTTCCCTGGGCACCCCATTCCAATGCCTGTCCATCCCTTCCTGATGGCCAACCTGAACCTCTCCTGTCCCAGCAGGAGGCCATCTCCTCTTGTCCTGTCACTGGTTGCCTGGGAGAAGAGCCAAGACCCACCTGGCTACACCCTCCTTACTGGTACTTGTGGACAGTGATAAGGTCACCCCTGAGCCTCCTCTTCTCCAGGCTAAACAGCCCCAGATCCCTCATCTGTTCCTTATGTGACTCACAAGAAGTGGGAATATACAGAGAGAGATAAATAGCTCAGTAGAAGTGAGGTACCTTTGCAACTCTTTGGCACAATGGCAGCAGAGGGACTTGGAGAGCAGACTTAAAGGAAGGTATTTTGCAGAGGGGAAGAGGCTGGACCATCATGCCATACCTGAATGGAGACAGTCTGGGCAACCTAGATTTGACTTATCTGAACGCACAAAGAGCCAAACATTCCAGTGTTGGATTCTCCCCTTCATTTTTTTAAATGAAATCACAGGCATTGAACCCAGCAGCTGAAAAGCCTGCTGAATGAGTTTCTTTGGAGATAGAAGGAAAAATCTGTAGTCTTAAAAAAACCATTATACGTGACAGCTTTGGCAGGGCTCATGAAATCACAGGGAACGTTAACAGAATATAGCACTCAGGTTATCCTGTCAGCCCACCTTCATTTTGTTACCACTAACTGCCTCATTCCTGGCCAGCCACTATGCAGAATCACTAAATGAAAAAAAACACTAAACAAACCCCAAAACAAAAACTCCATATAAACATTTTCTGCTAGGTGAACTTTGTATAGAAAAGCCTAGAAATATCACACTTGATTACCTGAAACTGCTTATGCTGCCTGCAGCTGAAGAGAGTGGCTGTCATCTTGCAGCGTGTGATTTGAGGTAGGATTAGATCTGCTGTAGATCAGCAGCCACTAGGCCGGCCATAATTCCATAGTATGTGGATGTTACAATGGTGAATTGCCACATGCTTGGCACTCCTGGACAGTGGTAATGGATCTGCCTGGAACACAATCATCTTGTGGTTAGATCAGTTTCCTCAGAAGGAAACTAAATAGAGGGTGAGAGTAACAGAAAACTGCCTTTGAAATAATCTCTGACAGTCTGTGGATTTCTGTGACATCCTTATGTTCCCACTGCACAATAAAGGGTGCAGTTTACAGCTATTAATGTGGGCGGAACTACTGTGAAGGATTTCAGCTCTTGTTCTGTGATGCAGCGGATGCTTAAGGTGCAGGTGTCTGTATATTGTTTGTTCTCACTTTTCTGGTGTAAGGAAATGCTGCTATCATGCTCCTGGGCAGAGCTGGGCCAGGGGACGTGAGTGGGGGAGGAACAGGAAATCTCAAGCATGGCAAGAGCCCAGCCACAGTCCCTGGCTGGGGAGGGTCCAGCACACACATAAGGCACCCCTGCCCTACCATGTTTCTGGTCGCCATACACTGAGCACTCTCTCCTGCAGAATTTCTGCAAAATGTCTTAAGTAACAGAGGGGACTACTTCTTGCTCCAGGCTCTTCTCCCAAGATGAGAGGATTAAAGAATAAAATGTCCAAGATACTGCCATCCTTCCTTTAAATGTAAATCAAGGTGGTTAATGTATTTGCATAAAAGATGTCCACCTAGTTAATCAGGCATCAAGGTGTTGATCAAGTGAAGCATTTTCTAGCAACTTGGCTTTGAGATGAACTAGGTAATTGCAGCTGACTTTCAAGCAGGAAAAAAAATGGCAATGCTCTCCAGATTAGTGCTAGGTCTTAGTCTCCTTTGAGGGATTAAGTAGCAGCCTTAAGTTATTACAAAGATGATGGACTGGACTAACAATTGATCAGTGTATTTCCTCAGTCACCTGTAAGACTCTGTGAGGAAGCATTGACAATTTCCTATTCCTTCTACTTTGCATGACCTAATAGTAACCTGAACCAGTTTTCCTTAGGTTCCCCATCAGTAGGAGTCATAATCTGTGTGCTCTTTGACAGGTAAGTTGTAATGAAGACACCCCAAATCAATTGTAATGACACTTAACATTCATTACTGATTTTTAAATTTTCCGTTAATTCATGGATACACTTTTGCATAGGAAATCCCAGCAGAAGAACGTCCTTGGTGCAAAAAGATGATTTGCACAGAGCAACTCTCAGGTTTTACTTGAATTTGAAAATGGAACTCGGGAAAACCTGGTGCCAGCTACTGGCTGGAAATATGTCAGTGATATGTCAGAATATGTCAGACAAGAGTGCAGTAGCTTTGAATGTTTGAATTCGGGGGCACAGGTAAGTAAAAGGAGATATTGAAAATTTCAGGTAGACTGGGCTCAGTGTTTCCTTATTAGACTCACTTAAGAAGAATATGCTATAAGCTATTGACCTGAGGCACCTCCAGCATTTTAATAATTGCAACTGCAGGCAACATAAAAAAGCCTTTAAAAATATTTTTAAAATATTAGTGTCTCTCCTTGGACATATATCTGATGATATCTAAAATATTTACTTAACTGAATAGCATGAATAATCTTGACTGGAAGAAAAATCCAGTACAGTAAATCCCTGTATGTGAAACTTAGTGGATGATCTGACAGAGGAGAAAACTCACTTGTTTTCATCTCTGCACTGCATGATTTTTCAAAAAATGTTTGCATTCAAGTCAGTCAAATTCAGGTGAATACATCTGTCAACATTTAGTCTTGGTCATCTTTCCTCTTACTTCATTATTTCCTGGGCTCAAGCCCCAAAAATATTTAAAGGCAAAAGGGCAGCTAGAGATTTCTGGTCAATTATGAAGAAAAAGAGCCTATTAGATGACCTGACAAATGTAACACCTGGCTAATTATTTTTTTTCTAAAGCTAGCTGGGAGCTTAAATGTCTCCCTTACTTCATAAGTTGTCTGATGAAAAGAAGCCTTTCCTCACCAGGATAGAAGTAGTTGCACCTAATAGTCCAGATATAGAAAAAGTCCTTTCACCCACTATGTCATTATGTGTAGGTATGGTAAGAGGATGAATATACTATAAAAAGTCCACTTTTGTGGAACTCTGCTTAATATTCTGCTTTAAGTCAAAATTCAGAGAAATCTGACAGGCTATAAAGTACAATTAAAACTGAGTACATCAGTAATAAGGAGCCACAAAGCATGCATAATCATGAGATAAATGACCTCAATGGACAGATGATGATGAGCCAAGGAGAAGCCAAGGTCAATTATCAGAACTTCTAATTTTAATGCTATAATTAATAATGAATATTTCAACAAAGAATGTTTAAAGAATAATTGCATTCTGGTATTAAAACCTGTTAAACGTTAAACTTATGCAATTTATGCAAATGAATCTGATAAGAAGAGACAATTAAGGTTTATAATTAACAGATAAATACAAATGATCCAGTGATGAAGGTCTTGGTTTCTCCTCTGTCTTATGAGACAATGTAATTGATTTTTATAAATGCTAATTTATATGCACTGCTAACCATTAATACATTGAAGAGATCATTTATTAAATTAAAGATGAATAGTGGTGTATGCAAAGATAGTACCTGAGTTTTCAACATCCTAAAGATGAAAAGGAAGCAGAAAAAACCCAAAGCTTTGAATGATTTTGCTTTGTTTTTTTTTTTTTTTCTGCCAAAGAACTTTTGACATGCCAAGTACGAGGTATAGGAAAAAAAGTTTAATGGAGACAAACAGTCTTTGTTCAGTAAGTCTTTACGTGACAGTAAGAGGGACTTTTGGCACAATGCTTGCCTTTTAACATTTGTTCTCATGGACTAGAAGTAATGTGCATTCTTATTTTGCTTTGCTGTGCTCTTTCTTTGTGTTCTTGTATGAGAAGATGGCACGTTCACCCTGGAATGAAGCTGTTTTTAACAGGGCAGGGGGAGTTTTTCAGGACAAGTGTGCTAACTTGGCATTCTCTCACAAACAGTCACCTCCTTGTTTTCTGAGGTGTTACGTCGACTCCGTGCTTTTTTAAGAGTTTCTGACTTCTCCTTTTGAAATATATGATGGCATTTTGCCAGCTCCTGTACTTATGAGTACGTATAGTAAGTTTCACTCCTTTCTTTCATTTAAATCTCAGTATTAGTGGAAATTTTGAACCAGCTATAAAAAGGGATGCATTTTACACTATATTTTGTATCCACCCCCAGAACAGTAATGCTATTTAGCTTTGCAGGAGCAGCTGCAAACAATAGTTACAATTAAGTGTAGCTTTATCTTTGACAGCTCTTCCTTTCTCCTCCTTTATTTTCCAAGGGTGAGGCTGTTGGCTGAACTGCAGCAAAGCAGGTGCTTGCAAGGCAGCTCCAGGAAAGTGGCTCCCAATGGCCCAAAGAAAGTCCTAAAGGGTCAAGGAAAGGGAAATGAAGAAACCATTAGATTTGATTACCTCTATGATTAAATTTCAAACAAAAATATAAGAGATCTTTGCAATATGTAAATATAACTGCAGTCTATTTTAAAGCATGCTCAGTAATTTTTCTCCCTGCTTCTCTCCTGACTTCTGTCCTTGGCATTGTAGTCTGCTGAATGGCACTCTGTGGAACTGGCTCAGGAGGTCAGCACTACAGGATCTTCAAAAAGTATGGACACTTTTGCAGGAATAGGCAAAATTTGCACCTACTGATGCAATAAGTGGAAAATCCATGGTCTTCCATTGGGGAGAGATGTGGTCTGCTGGATTCAGTGGGGCTTCTTGATCTAAATCCATGCAGAATTTGACTTAAAAAGACATGCATTCATTTTCTGCCCCCCAGCAGCTGTGGTACAGCCCAGGGTATTCTTGTGAACACATTTCCAGTGCTGTCACAGCCAAGTAAGGAAAAGCACACTTATCTTGTCTTCTCACACAGATCATCTTCTGACACAGATTAGCTGGGGATATTCATCATAAATCAGAATTACGCCCCCCTGCTTCTAGATGCCAGTATGATACGCTTCTCCCAGCTTCTGATTTCCTTGAACAAAAAGCACTGTCGACTGTTTGTGGTAGTTCTGCAGTATCTAGTATGGTACTGACATAGGGTTTATGGGATAAGTGTGTCTAATTTCAGGGGTACATTGAAGAAATATCTGTTCCCTAATTGCTGGACAGAAAGCCCAAGTGGTAAGGCAGAGTTTGTTCAGTCTCTGCCAATCTTCCCTCGCCTGGGAGTTCCATATTTGAGTCATATTTTAGCCCCCTCTGCAAAGTGTGGTGATGGCAAACAGTAGCTCCCTGAACCTTTTGCTGGCTCATCAAGTACATCAATACTTGGAATAAGAGAATGGCAAGCTACTTTTACTACATTTTTTGCATTGCTTTTTGATGCTAGGTAGTCAAATGTGTGGACAAAAAGCATGATTAGGAAGAAGTGATGTCAGGGTTGGACTCACTTGAGGCTCTTGAGGCTTCCTGAACCCCTGGTGTGACCAGAGCCAGCTGGAGCAAGTGTCAAATGGAGGAGGAGGAGGGGTGTCGGGGTGCTGGGCACTGGAGCAGCCTGGCAGGTGGTGGGCTGCAGCCTTTTAGGTCCTGCCAGGTTGCAGAATGGCTTTTGTTGCTGTTGCAGTGATTCAGCACTTTGCAGTGAAACCCCCTTTCACTGGGAAGTTGCAGATTGATTCTAGCAACAAGTGTCAGTAAAGGTCTAGGGAATAATTCTCTTGGGAAATTTGAGCATACAGCCTTTTTTTTTCCCCCAAGTCTTTAATGAGCCTTAAGATAATTAATAGATTTGTAGTGAAAAAGCTTGTTACCTTTGATTCTGGAGATGAAAGTCCAGCTATTTCTGAAACATTTAATTATATAACAGATGCTTCCCTTGTATTAAGATTCAAGAATGTGGCTTTGATTAAAAAAAAAAAAAGGCAATTTCAGGACACGTTTTCTGAATGACCTACTATGTTTTCTATTCTTTCCTCTGCTCCCTCAAAAAGGTACTGGCTTTATACCTACCCATATTCAACTGTGATCACTCTTACAGTCTCTAGAGCTCACAGCCTCTTCTAGAGGGTGAGTACTCCCTGAAAACAATCAAGCAAAGACCAGGCTGAGGTTCCTATCCTTCCCCAACGATACAGGTTGCAGCCACACTGAGGATGTCTTTTCCATTTCTACGTTTATTGAAATCACATAGTAAGGACTGTCTTTAAAATTATTCTTCCAGAAAAATAATGCTATAAGATCAAGGGCTTTTTATTTATCTCAACTGCTGTAGAGCAATATATGATTATACACCAATAGTCATAATGAAAACATCCTAATAATGTGAAAGACATTTTCTGAACCTGTTGAATTCTTACCTGTATATTGCACTTACCAGTTCTTTATGTGTTTTGTCATAGTTTTTAGTTACATTATGGGAATTAAAATTAAAGGTGTTTAAATTTGGAAAACATTGGCATTCTGGAATTTGTCATGTTACGTAAAAGCAATATTTCAGAAATTTCCTAGGAAGCTGGAAATTTATTTAAATGTTTTTGGAAAACTTCTGTTTGAAATTCTATGAGGGTACTAGCAACTGTCCATGCCATTTCAGTTTTATAGTTTACATAATCCATTTGGAGAAAACATCCTCTTTCTTCATTTCAGCAACCAGGAGACACTTGCTGTACAGAAGCGATAAGGTGTTTTAGTTAATATAAATGAAAAGCTGACCAGAATCATTTGAGGAGTAAAGTACAGCTGACAGCATTGAAATTGTTATAATGGGCTGTATTTTAGCCACCAAGTAAGCTGGAGGGAACCTGGAGAGGTCATTTAAGTCTGACATACTGCTCAAAGCAGGGTTAACACCATGAGTAGCTCAGATTGCTCAGCCTGCACTGATCAAGCATGAACATCTATGCAGAGGGGAGATCCCACAGCATTGCCAGGCAGCCTTTTCCGATGTGTTACTGCTTCTACTGATGTTCTTTCCACCCTTATACCCCACTGGTATTTCTCTTGTTGCAGCTGGTGACCTTTGCCTCAAGTCTGTTGCTGTGCAGCTCTGTGGAGCAATCGGCTTTTCTTGAGCTGCTGTAGGTAGTGGGAGCAGCTAGAGTGCTGCTTTAGCATGCCAGGAAGAAATGTCAGCTGGTAGTCCTTGAGTGCAACCAACAGGAGGGCTTCCCCAGGGTAACAATTTGAATGAGAATTTCCATTTCCAAAACAATATTTACTTTTAAATTCTATTTAAACAAAATATGAGATGCAGTCTCAGCATTTCTGAATTTTCCCCTGAACTAAAAATAAGAACTTTAAAACATTTTTGAAAACTAGTCGTTCACATGTCTGAAAAGCCCAGTATTTTTCAGGTTAGGTACCGACTCTTTTCTGCTAAGGGTGGTCAATGAGTGTGGGAGAGCTTCTTGTGCCTTTTAAAAATTCTTCTTCATCTCCTTTCCAAGGGTCTGCAGCTCCAGTGCAGAGCTAGAGCAGCACTAGCTGGGAGCACAGCAGGATGGCTATGGCCCAGCAGAGCAGTTCTTGGGCACACTGCTCCTCCTCTGAGGCAAGGCCGATGGTTTCAGCTGTCAGCCAGGGCTGATGAGCTGGATCCAGCCCCACATTAATCAGCTGTAATGTTCCTGGCAGCCGGGCCAGCATCTCTGTGTGGCAACGTGCTTGAGGGTGCACGTGGCCTGTTCATAGGGAGCAGAGCTGTTTGTGACATGGGGACACCTGAAGCTCTGTCAGAAGCTCTTGTGTTCTGCACGAGGGATTCAGCTTTTGGGGGGAAGAGCCTGCTACTTCAGGAGAGCACAGCAGGGCTGGGGCCAGCTGGCAATGCTGTAGGATGGTGATTTCTCTCCCAAATTCCTGTCCCAGAGCCAGGAATTGCTTTCTCCTGCCCAGTTGGTGGCTGGGCTTTATTTCTTTACTCAGGTCCCTATCAGCAGGGGTCGTGCTGCTCCTCTGCTCATGCCAGGGACACGTATGAGGAAACAGGCCGAGGTGGTGGTGTTGGGCTGCTCTCTGCAGGGCACCAGGACTGGCTGCGAGGGGCTGGCACTGGGGGTGGTTGGGAGATCTGAGCCCGGACCAGGAGCTGCAGGGGAAAATTAGAGAGGGGAAGAACATAAAATCTTTACCCAAGAGATGACTTTTGCTCGAACAGACTTTGAAGCAAGTTTTGCTGGTGTTTCCTATGAACTTCCAAAAGGTCTTTTGCTTCCTGAATGACGGGCAGATGTTCATTGCAAACTACCTATTTAAAAAGTAATATTGAGAGATATTCCCTGTGTGGCACAGAAAAGTGAAAATATGTCTACTTACATACAGGCAACAACACTTCCAGAGTGACTGCTTCACTCTGGCTGGGGGAGGATCTTCAGAGCATATTTATATTTGTGTTTCTGTCTAAGCATTGTGGTTTTGCCTGCAAAGAGATTTTGTTCTCTTTTTGGCATGAATACACCAGTTTATTCAGCTTCCAGCAATTTTGATGAGCTGCAGCACAGGTTTGACTGACTCTTTCCTCCTACAGCATGGCTGTAAATCACTGTGAGATGCTCCTAAAGGCACGTCAGCCGTGCAGAGGGCAAGTTCTGCATGGAGAGGGGGGAAGAGGAGTTCTCTTTGATCAGTCTGGCTTCAAAACCTGAACATGGCTTCAGCTGGGAGGCCACAGCCATGTGAAGGGGGAAATTCAAATCCCTCCTTCCAGGGGATTGCTCTTGTAGCTGCTTCACGAAGGTTCAGTGTTCAGTTGTTAAAAATTTTACCTGCTGCAGCACTGCATAATTTGGGATTTCACTGGAGATCCTAAGTGTCCTGTTAATTTATGTAACAGCGAGCACAGTGCTGTTATGTTAAATTCAGAATGAAAACATGAATGGAAACATGAACCCTTGAGATCAGCATAAATCAGATGGGCAATAAAAAGAGGATTTGATTTGTTCCAAGAGATTTTATGAATTGGACTACACCTGGCACTGATGATATAATCCAGTACCTTATTAGTTTTTTCACTGAATTAAGTAGCCAGTTTTAACGAAATGAATGTCTAAAGAGGAATATTGCTTGTTAAGAGACCGATATCTAAGTGAGCTAATTAGTAACTTGTTAAGGATTTGACATGATATCTTTTTGTATTTAGCAGGGGAGAGAAATAAGGCCAAATTCTCATATGATCTTCAGCTCCATTAAAACACTTTATGTCTTAAGATTGCAAGCAGTTCTTGCATGGGCTGGTTGTTTACTGTTTGCTATCAGCCAGTCAAAACTCAGGTGTATTTATTTATTTATCATATTTTAGCAGGCAAGAAGTATCACAGTGGAGAGGCAGTACTTTTGACAAATACTTGAAGCCACAGCCTCCTAAGTTTCAAAGCTTAACACATTGGAAAACCTGGTTTCCTTTTCTCTCCTACAATTAGATGACCAGCAGTGATGCAGAAACATCCACCAGGAAGTTTGTAGCTCCACTCACATCCCACTATTATTCTCCCTGTTGTCTTTCAAACAACTGGCCTTTGCAGTGGACCAGGAAAGACGATATGGGCAGATGATGTGGAAATGCAATTTTTTACTTGTATGAAGAAACTAGAAAACGTCAAATAAATCTGACATTCAAATATAGTTGTCTGTCAAACAAGTCTGACTTGTTTGTGTTTAGAGGCAGATACCTTCCCCTCTGTTCCAGCCCCACCTTCATGCTGTGATATGCAGGTCTCCGAACCTTCAACATTGTGCCATGTTCTCATACAGGCAGTTTCTAAAGCCTAGCACTTAATACCTTAAAATGATCGACCTTTGCACATTCTGTTCCCAGTTTCCACAAGATGTGCATTCCTTAGTGATGTGTTTGTTGTTTTTCCCTTGGTGTACAACCTATTGACTTTCTTCCAGGTTGGTTTTAATTGGGTTGTTTGATAGCCAGGACTATTTAGCTTCAAGTACTTGAGCAGATGATTGGATTTTTTAAAGGTTAAAGAATCCTATTTGTTCCCTTCCACAATAGATTTAAATCTTTACTCTTCTTTATGTAACCAAGAAATTGTTTTCTAAAAGGCAGTCTGTGGAAAGCATTATTAATACTCACCAGGTGTGAAGCATGTGGTGACAGCTTTGTTCTTTTAGATCTATATAGATGCTTAAATGATTTATATCACAAATGAAAGCATCAGTACTGGCCTTTAAGTTTTCAGCTTGTCATTTTAGAATGCCTAAGAGAAATAAAAACAAGACAAGGAAATCTTTCAGTGGGAAAAGGTAAAGACCTCTCTGAATTTTGGCTAAGTACTTTCAAAAAGTTTTTTCAATCAAGAAACTAACTGCTTGCTTTAACATACCCTGCAATTCTTTTTGGACTTTTCAGGAGGGGAAGATAGTGTGCTTTAGTGGTGGTGTTAGGCCAGTGGCTTGATGCTGATATCTGTAGCAGTGTGTATTTTGCATATTCTGCAGGGTCTTGAAAGCGTGCTGAGCTCCTGAAGGGATCCAACATACATATTCCTTGTGTGCCTGTCTGCAGGAGCTCAAGGCAAAATCAGGCATTTAGGAGGAGCTAGAAGACAAGCATCTGAAGCTCATCAGACAGCCAAGTCGAGATATTTTAATATATGAGAAGGAAAGTAAATTAAAGACTGGGGAAAAGATTTCTTTTTTAGTGAAGTATTCTAGTCCATTAGAGCAAAGGGAGTGGCTGTTTATTTTGCAGTTCTGCTTTTTTTTCCCCCTAAAAGTACTTTGTGCATGGGGCTCTCACTTGAGGGTAATCTTTGTCATAACTCATTAGTTCTTATCTAAAATCAAACTACTATACTTGATTTTACATGTGTAATGCCCTGCTTTTAATATTGTTACATGGTTTCATTGGTCCAAAGAGCTGGAAAGCAGGAAAGAGGAGATGGTGAGAACGGAGCTGCGTGAGTGCCTCCACATACAGGCAGAGGGAGGAGCCAAGTCAGAACTGGGGTGTCATTTTATTGCCTGGGAGATGTAGGGATCAGTCATGGATTATTTATTGATTATTTATTTATTTACAAAGAAACATACTGGAAGACAGGACTGTAAATGGGCCAGAGCCATGCTTGGATGTGGAAGAAGTTTTGAAAACCGAGTCTGACTTTGCTATTAATTAATGCAGAACTGAGATATGCTTGCTGAATCGCTTGCTTGAAAGCTTGCTGGCATTCTTGTGTGTAGGTACAGGCTTTGGGCCTGTCTCTGCAGTCACTGGGAACTGCCAGTTTTCTCCAGGACTTCCATATTGAAGCGATTTTGCTGGAAAAGTGTGCAAATTGCATGGAATTGCTGAGATGCCATTTTTCTCAGGTGCCAAACAGCACAATTACGGAGTTCTTGTATTGGAATATGGCTAAAAAGATATGTCTCATTAATGAGATTGTAATGGCAGTGTCTTTCTGTCTTAGGACAGAAAAATAATAAAAAATTCTGTGACGATATAGCAATAGCAAAGAGAGTCAATATGAGGAATACCTTTTGGAAAAAAAATCTGTTCAAAAGTTGCCCAAACAATTCCAAATACTACTCACTATATTGTATGCTGTTTAACAAGAAGCAGATTTTTAAAGTGTACTGAGAAGCTGAAACACTTCCTTCCCCTTATATTATGTGCAACAGCTTTGAATTCTAACTTGAGGAAAACCACCACAAGTTGTCTGGAAAGCCAGAACTTTGGCCTGCGTTGCAGCTGGGAGGCACATGAAGATGTGGTAATATTTACACAGAATATTATTCAATATCTAGTTATGTAAAGTGTATTAATCAGCACTCAAATCCTTCTTATCTGTTTCCAGACTCACCTGAATGCTTAACTAGACTTGCTTGGCTTCCTTCCTTGGCTCTAGATTTCTAGGCATCTAGAAATGAACCCCATTTTTGCTGGAATGCTGATCATTATGAGTTGTCACCCCAGTGAATCTGGGGAGGATTTCTGAAGTTTGCACTGTAAATACTGCTTCTAGATGCAGCATATATTTGTAAGTGAAGACATCCTTATGCTATGGCACTGCCTGCTGGAGTCCTGTGTGTGGCTGTAGAAGGACTGTGCTTTCCAGAGTGAGAACAGCACCCCAAGCAAGGAGTGGACACAGCTGCCTTGTCTGTGATCCTGGAGGAAATATGTTTGAGGTGCTCAAAAAAAAAAAGGTAAGTTTAAAATTGAGATATGTAGGAGACAAGAGGCCCCTGAGGTGGGAGTTAGGGATGCTAAAGTCCTGTTTTGGGTCTCAGACTGAACAGTCATTTTCCTGTGTTCTCTTTACAAAGCACTATCTTTTATGAAGCATCAGATCTGGTGAGCTAACTGTTGGAAGGTATACAGTATATAAATCTTACATTATTCTTGTGTGTTCTGTAGGGGTGTTAGTACTGTTTGCCATGAGCTGTTCATCCAGTCAGCACTGCTGTTTTATCTGTTTTCTTCTGGTAAGTTGCTGATAGAGGCTCAGAACAAATGGCTGTTGTGCAGGGAGCTACACAACGGATGGGGGAAACAAATCTGTTCAGCCACTCCTGTAAATGCTAATGAGTTCAGCTAGGTAATACTTCTGTTTTTAATTCAGATGTACTGCTATATGCTGGTTCCCTGAGCACTACTTGTACAAATTTTATCTGTCTTGGTAATAAAACAGACAGTAAAATGGGTGTTCTACTTGCTGAATTGCTACAACTGCTGCTGTAACAACTGAATTGCAGCAGGTACAAACAATGGTGTGTGCTGGCATGGCTACCCAAGCTTTAGAACTCTCAGACACAGAGGAGAGGTGCCAGAAAGCCAGTGGTTGCACCTACTTCTGCAGACTGTACATAAAGTACCAGATACACTCTTGTTATCTAAAATAGAAGTACAATAATGTAATTAAAAGGGTTATTGAAATTTGGCACTGAAATAATCCAGCTTGGAAAACCTTTATTTATCCCTCCATATACATAATTATAAATGGAATCTGTATCGTGCCATGCTTCTCATGTGAGGCTTGGAAGTGTCATTCTTCCCCAGACCTTTGAGCTGCAAAACCTCGATGTTAGAAACAAATCAGGGCAAGGCAAAGAAGACCAGGACACAATTCCTGAATCTGTCTTAACATAAGCAGATTGTTTAAGTCAATATTCCTGCTAGCTGTGAATATTTTGATGTTCAATTGTCCAGCCAGATATGTCTACAGTCTTGCTAACAGCAGCAGTTTAACATTCTCTCTCTTTCTCATTACACAAATAAAAGATTGAAGTGGCTCAAATTAGCTGACTTATTTTGTGTGTGTGTCTGAAAGTTTATTCTCTGAAAGATAATGTCTTGCTCATTATAGATTGAGGATGAAATTTCCAAATTTTAATTTCATTTTAATTATTTTTTTTCTGTGAGATTAGAGAAGTGAGTTTTCACTTGCAGCTGTTCAGTGGTTTCAGCCTTTGGGCAGAAAGGGAAGCCTCTGGCTCAATTCCTGGCCAGGGCACCCAACCTCTGTTTTTCCTTGGGAGTCATGGGAGGAGGATGCACCGAGGTGGGGCTCTCCCACATGACAGGCACTGTTTTTTGGCAAGAAAAGCTGTCAGATGTCTTGGCTGGCAGTGGTGTGGCAGTGGCTTCAGTAAGGGGCAGCCCTGGCCCTCTGGACTGCACACCTTCTGGTCCACTCCCCTGCATGGCCACTTGAATGTGTCTGTGTGCTCAGCTAGAGGGTGACGAGTTTCCTCTGTGCGTGTCTGAGTGCCCGCTGGGACTGGTGGGCAAAGTCAGGCATCTGCAGGGAGGAGGGCTCAGAGGAGCAAGAGGACAGGGGGCCATGGTCGTGTTCACCCATGTCAGTCCAACTGTGTGGGGTGGTTTGTGGAAGAAGTGGCTTCATGGCTTCTTCACTGACCTTTCCTCTTTCCTTGCTGTCTGAGTGCAGCTATCAGTTTCTGTTACACTGTTTCAAGTGGATCTAGTATTCTCCATTTTTAATTGAAAGAAAGATTGAATTCAACCCCCAATTTTTTTTATTTTTTTTTTTTTAATTTCAGCAAGAAAAATTGAGGGGAGGTGTTGTGTGGTTTTTGGATTTGTGGCTTGGTACGTAGCAGCTTCTCCCCTCTGTCCCTCTTTCACACACTTACTTGATGAAGGAAGAAAGTAATTCTCTGTATGTAAATGCAAAGCATCTCCAGCTCCACTTGCTTTCAGCTGGAGTGCTCTGCACCTCTGGAGTACTGATGTGTAGGATTCCCAGTCTGCCATGATTCTCAAATTCTTAGTGAATGCATCTCACAGTGAGCCTTCACAGCTGTTCCTCAGTTTCCCTACCCATAAAATGAAGATAAGGTGTCATAAAGATGGAAGAGCATTTTTGACAGCTTTGAACAGAAAGCACTCATAAATGGCAGTGTTTCCTACTTTTATTTTCTTCTGCTGACTAAATCAGAGGGACTTGTTTTGGAACTTGTTACCTTAACTTTGTTTCAGCAATTTTTACACTTTTCAGCCATTTCAGTCTGAGCATGGAAGAGACAGGTATAACAACCTGTCTAAAGTACTTTCATAACCATATGAGAAATAATGTTGAAAATTATTAAAATTAAGGACACACATTGTATACCCAGCTGCCAGGTCAAGGCCAGAGCTACAGGAAACTTTAACATAAATATTAATATAGCAGGCACTTTAATTAGCTGTGCCCTTCAATCACTTGTTATTTGCCCCCTTGGTCTCCATCTTGAGCCTTCATAGAATAGGATGACCCCTACTTGTCAAGTCAGATTTCATTCAATTTATCTAATTACTTTTGGGACCCTTTTAATACATGCTCCACGGAGTGCTAAGATTGCCCAGCTCTGTCTCTATTCCTGGACTCAAATATATAATACAGGATGCAAAATGCACATCAGAACTCCTGCTTAATATATGCACAGCCTGCTTTAAACTGCACCTCTTATTAGCAATTCCTTGCTTCCAATCAGCTGAAATAGCTGGGAGCAACTGTACTTCATTTTTCTCATGTTAATGCTTTGCCTTTTTATTTCTGTCTTTTTCCCTTCAAGGCTGTTTTTGCTCCAAAGTTAATGGAAGGAGAACTAAAAAAACTGTCTGAGAGCACACCATAGAAGTATAACCTCTAGGGAGGTGTTGGTACTGGTGCAAAATCACTTTTGTAGATCTTGACACGAGGCAGTGATTCCCCCATGATGAGCTGCAGTCACAGTTCCATTGGTGGTCTCTTCCAGCTTGTGGATGCCTTGCTGGTCTCAAGTAGTTGTGCACCTTTCAGCTTTAAAAGAAAAATAATGTTTTTTTCTTCTCTGCTGCACAAATTCCTCAGGAGTAGTACACAGACCTCAAGATCTGTGCAAATTGTGTGTTGAGTCTGATCTCATATAAAGTTAAATACTAGGGCCTTATGTAACCTTCAGATTTAAAACACCATTTCTCTGATTTAGTCCTGGATAAAAATTGATTGGAATCATAAGTTGAGTTTTAACAAGTACCATCCAAACATACCTGACTTTAATATACAGTTGACAGACCCACCTTTGACTATTTTCTAATCTTCCTCCTTATGAGGTTAGAGCCGTTCTTAAGACAAGCCTAGTGCGAAAGGGAGAGGCAGAGGCAAGGTAAGTGACTCAGGTTTACCACAAGGATTAAAAAAAATAAACCTTGAAAGCAAGGGTGATGTCTTGTGATATGTGAGATTTATTATTTTTTTTTTAAATCCAAAACCTCTAAAAATAACAAGTATTGGAAAGAGAACAATTTGCTTGCTGTGAGGGGAAATGGGCCAGCTGCTTAACAGGACACAGCAATTCTAAACAGTCTAACAGGAGGGGAAGCAGAATGTGCTACTCAGTTGAAGTTCAAGGGCAATTTATAGAGGCAGAAAATAGTATCTATTACTCCAGACAGAACATGACTAAATTAAAAGGGATTATATTTTGAGTGTGTGAAAAAAAAAAACTCAGTAGAATTACTGGGACCTGGTGGTAACCAGTTGGAAACCCATAGCTTTTGTTCTGGATCATTTTGCATTTAATATTTTAAATTGTAAATTTGGAGTGTTCAGCTGCATTGGGCAATATCCTTGGGATGCTGGGTTTGCTTGGGCCAGTGAAACCTGCAGAGGTTTCTGAAACCTGTTACAGGCCTATGAAATTAGTAAGATTGGATGTCTTCACCTCTCTGGGCCTTTTGATTGCAGTCATATTTTTTACTGCAATTAAGAGGAAACAGTAATGTTTTAATAAATTTATGGGTCCCCTCCTTTCCAAAAAGTTTTGCTTTTTGTCTCCTTCCCCATTTTTCTCCCAATCCCCCACCCCACACACTCACAGAGCATAACCCCAAATCTCAGCACTTATTTTCTTAGCAACTTTGGGAAGTGGTTGAACATGCCGAAACTGAAATTCAAAGGGTACAAATTCCTGCAAATGAGGCACAGACGTTTACAAAATGTATGAACTGTGATCTAAGAAATCTCTAGCAACAAAGACATGCTCTCTCAAACACGGTATTACTTAAGGTTTCTTTTGATACTTTTTATTACTTTAATGCACTATCTAATGTGTTAGTGGGGTAGAAGAAACAACATCTAGGAATAAACTGTTTTCAACGGTCTTTTCAGTTTCTGGTTATGCATAATGTGTTTCTGTTGTGAAGATGCTGTTTTATTTTTGTGATATTTAGGCTGGTTTCTTAAGTATGAGTATTTTGCACAGAGCATATTTAAATGTATGCATATTTATTAAAACATGTCAACATTTTATGAAGTAGTTTTGAGATTACATTCTGCATTCAGACAGTCCTGCAGGGCTTTCTAAGGGTAAAAAGTGGAGGTGGGAGGGGGTGGAGGCATTATTATGTGATCTCTATGGAGAAATTATTGGATGGATGGATGGATGTCTGCAGCTGAAAATTTTGAGGTATATAAGAACTGAGTAAAGATGGTCAAATGTTCTTTTAATCAAAAGAAGTGTTTCCCAATGATCTGGTTAACCTCCCCCTCCCCCATTTTTTTTTTTTTTCCAAATACCTAGAAATACTGCTGTGTTGTCTTATGGTGTTTTCTGAGCTTCTGTTTTGTCCTCTGTAAGTCAGTGCCTCCTCTGCTGTCTGCAGCTCTTGCTGTACTGTGGTGTGAGAGTCTCCAAATGGAAGGTGCTGTCAGCTCAGTTAACAGGGAAGATCACGGAATACAGACTTGTCATCTGAAAGATGAAGGGAACAAAGAAGTATTTGAATTGATCACTGAGGCAGTATTTCCACACCACCTTTTTTATGTTTGCAAGTATTAATTTTCAGCCTTAAACTGGGAATATTTTTGAGACATGGAAACTGAGTGTTCAAATGCCTGGTGGTAGACTCATTTTTGCTATCAGAGCAATGGTGAAACCTTTGGACCTTACTGAGAGTCAGGTTTGGTAGGATCTGATTCAGTTTATTTTGGAGGAGCTGAGTCAGGCCCTTAATTAAAAGCAGTGAGAGACTTTTTAGTGCTAAGGAGACCAGTTTCCTGCAAAGAGCTTGCAATTATGCTCCAAATGTATCCTGCACAAAGGCATGTTTTGCCTTTACTTCAATGCTGCAAGTCAAACCATCACATTCCAGTCACAGTTTCAAAATTATCCATCCTCCTTTGCCATTTTATGGAGTGCTGCTAATATGATGGAATGGGCACGAGAAGACTTCCCCGTGCCAATTTGAACAAAAAGGTTTTGGCTGCCTTTCAGGCTGAAAATAGTAGGTGCTTACATTTTTAATCACAGCATGAGCAAGGGCTCACGTACTCACACACACACACGCACAACACGCTTGCTCTGACGTGTGAATGCGGGTCTGGAGGTTTGCTGTTGACAGCAGGGTCACATTCAACAGTGGCTGTCTGATTAAACAAAAGTAGGCTACAGCATGGCAAACAAATTGTGCTCTGGGTTTCTGATCTATCAGCAGCCTTGCCAAAATGCCAGCTAGCTGAAAAGGAGATTTCATTGTTTCTAATGAAACATGCTGTGCTCACTTGTCTAGTGTGTGCTTTAGGAAGCAAATGCAACTGGTCCCCTTTCACATGCACAGTTCCCCCTGTGCTGCTGCCTCCTGCTCCTCACACATTTAACAACTGCATTAGATCTTTCCCAGCAGCTTTATGTATAGTTTAATATTTACATGTGGGAAATAACTTCTCTATCTTACAGATAAGATGTGCTGATTTCTGTGCAATTTGCAGTTACAGAAAAGCTACACTTTTGGAAAGAGAGAAATCTAAAAAGAAGCATTGTGTCCTCCTAAGTAGCCTCATTATTATCTTAAAAACAATTCCTTGCACACACAGACATAAATCTGTGTGTATGGGCTTAATGTCATAAGGTTCTTGAGTAGTATAGGATGTGAACAGAAGGTTATTGTTGGAATTATTTTTGTTGTTGCCTAACTGCAAATGAAATACTGGCACTTCCTGCGACCATAATGTACAACTCCCTGCCAAGAGACCTGTTGTAGACCAAAACTCTTATGCTTAATACAGTAAATGAGAATCTCTTTAATTGAAATTATTCTTATTTAACTTTGGAATGTATCAGCTAACATAAAAAAGGCATGATCAGATTTCCCTGTGGTCCCCAGGCTCATTTTTAAACTCTGAAAATTCTAGATGGGGAAGTAGATAAGGAGAAAGTAGATGATACCAAAAGATCTCACGAGCAGGGTTTGTCCCTGTGTGTGCTGAACAAATGATTCTTGTGGGGGATGGTCAACAGTGACTAAGGAAGGACAGCAAGAACTTTCAAAGGTTTAGTAACCAGGATTTGTGTGGAAATCTTGGAAGAACTGAGTCTATATAATCTAGAGAAATGAGTAACAGCCTTAAGGTAGATCCAGCGTGGTACGAGTGCAGAGGGGAAGGACCTGCACGTCTCCCCACCTGCTGCAGCTGTGTGACTAAAACACAGCAAGGGGGTCTTATACCAGACATTAAAGCTGTTTTTCAAGCTATGTATAGTCAAGTATTGGAATGGATTCTGTGCAGTCCCTGTCACTGGAGGTTTTATACTTTTAGAGTCCCATAGAGAAATGGATTGATTACTCTGGAGGAGAGGAATGAGTATGGACTAAGCGGACTCTTGAGAAGCTCCTGGTTGTGAACAGGGGTGTGATTTACACCTGGCCTTCATGTGACTGACACAGCTGTTCCTACCAGAGCGAAAGGATCAAAGTCAATTTGCTGTCCCAGTTGTACCATAGATGTGTTTCCAAGTCAAAGAGCATCTTCAACACTTTCCTTCAGAAGAATAACAAATACTGCTCGAAGTTACAGCCTGTAGCAGATGGTAGGTTTCTAGAGGTGACTGCAGCAAAGATCAATTTCTGTCTTCAGTGGAGGGGCTTTAACAGTTACAAACAAATCAATTCCTAGTGAACACATCATTAGTGATGTGGAAAATGTACATATCCAGGGGTCACCTTTCAGAATTGTTTTACTCCAGCAGGTGGGCATCTTTTTAAGAAACCTTCTAGTGCCTAGCTAAATTCACAGTGACAGCAAAATACAACACTCTTCTAGCTATTTACTTTATTGATGCTGGCTTCAGCTGATGCTCTTGCAGAGTCTTCTGTGATTTGTTATAGGACCAGGTAGACTTTATCAGGATAATTGCAAACTACTCTGCTATTTTGTTAACTGCAGCATGTTCTTCAAGAGTGTATTTGTTTTAATAAGGCTGGAGAGATGAAAACTTTGACTTTTTCTAGTGCTTTCTGTTTACCTTATGAGGTCACTGGCCTGTGATGAGACCAATTTTTGGGAATGAGTTGCTTAGATGTGAAGTTGGCTTAGCAACTTTACAGGTCAGTCTCCTCAGCAAATATATTCCTCTGTGGTTTTTTTCTGGGTCAAAAAGACTTCAAAATACTTTCTGTTTCTGCAAAGGGCTGTCAGCTGTGGTTGGTTTATTTTCCATGGAAGAGAGGGAGGAAAAAGAGAAAACCTTGAAAATTACTGCAAGAGAGAGGGAAATTTTTTATTTAACAGCTTGTGAAATACCTGAGGTGCTTGCTGCTTTCCCATGACGCTGTACTGAATTGCTCCTCATGCTTTGTTAGTGTGTTTCTTTGTCCTTTTTCTTTACCCAGGTCTGAATAGAGATGGTGTTTTAACCCTCAGGGTTGTGCAAGACATATAAAGTTACTGTTATGCTTTTCCCAGGTTGCAAGTCAGATAGACTCTCCTGACTGATACCTATATATAATGTAAATTAGCACTTTGCTGTAGGGAGAAGATGATCATCCCTTTTATTCTCCTAGTAATTCATATTAGGCTGTTGGCCCATCTTATACCCAGATCTTAACCTTTTTCTGGACTCTACCATTTCTACCCTCTAACCCTTACCTGTCTATTTACTGTTCTTGGATTATAAACAGTAAGGACCCTCTATTTATTCAGTAGGTGTGGTGGCCCACTGGTTTGCAGCATAGTTATATCAGCTTCCACGTTGCAGCTTGGCTAAAAGCACGTGGGGATGGGAATAGGACAGGGCTCCCCATCTGTCCTCAGCTGGTGTCCCACATGTGACTTATGCAGTAGGCTGTCAGAGTACCCATTCCTAGTGCTCCCAGAGCTGGACTGCCTTGTAGTCTGGACTACATAAGCCACAACATACTTTAATAACACATCATAGATTCCTGTTTAATTAGGATACGTATTTTAGTACAATTTTTTTTCCCTGTCTTTATCTGAGATACTCAGTGGCTGTATGGTTGGGATGTACTTCGGCACCTGACACAGCTCAACAGCATATCTGAAACTGGAGGTGAGAAGGAATAGCAATCTTGCCACTCTTTGGCACAACTTTCTAAACTCCCTCCTAAGCGAGGGTTTAGAGCACTACCTTTCTGCCTATGTCAAGCAGAAAGCAATCTGCTTCTTACCTTTATTCCCTGCTGATCTTGTTTCTAAGCTGTGGCTGTTTTGGAAAACGGAAACTTCTTCACAATGTAGAATGACCAGACATTATATATTGTACTCTTTCTGTGTGTGTGTGTGCGTGTAAAACTATTCAATTGTGTTATAACTTGGAATTATGAATAGTATTCCTTCATTAAAGTGTTTAGAGAGCTTATCTTTCACACTGTGTTGTAGCGTACTGCCACAGGAAGGGTTTTATTATTTACCGAATTTCTTCCTGAATAAACATAAAAATCCAACAAAGGAAGTATTACTGTACAGATAGGCAAGTGATGTTCATAATAAATATACTGACTGCAGGTCACCATTCAGGTCACTATTTTACTGTTTTTTTTCCTGACTTCAGGAATAAAAGATTATTTCAAGAAGCTTTTAAAATAATTTTCTTCATTTCTTTTGCTTATCACGTAGGGCTAGTCTACACACAAGTTGATACCAAGAGCATTGAAAGTATTTTGGTGTTAAGTCTGCTTGTAGATTGGTCTTTCCACTTAGCTTTGAAGTCTTGCCTATCCAAAGAAAATTACTACTGATGGCCTGTGAGGAATGTATGCAGTTGAGCTGGTAATGAACATAACTGGTCTGCAAGTGTCAACCTGGATAAACCATCTTTTAGTCCTTGCAGGAATTGTGGCTGAAATACGGTTAAATACAGAGATTTCTTAGTACAGACTTTACAAGCTTTGTTTTCTAACTGCAGACATTTGAGGGTGCTCAGCTTTTCCCATGAGCGTTGCCTTCTACTTCCTCTCGTGTTGTTTGAGAAGTGTAATGGTCTCCAAAGCCCTTGGGTCTTTCCAATGCTACACCAGTGGCAGATTAGGATGGGAGGTGGTGCTCCTGGCTCCACAGGCGGACATCCCACAGCTGATAGGAACCATGTTCCCTTGAGACTGCACGCACATTATCCGGGTGATCCATTTTCTAAGGTTGCTCTGGCAACCCAGGTATGCATGAACAAAAAGTATGGTTATTTCCTGTTAGACATATTTGGTTGCCTTGGTAACAAGAGAATAATTCATCTGAAATGCAACTGGATAGGATAATTGATATATTTTGAGGAATGCCTACAGGCAATAATAGGGATTTGTCTGCCACCAACCGTTCCAGACTTCAGAAAAAATAAGGTTAGGCTCTGAAAGAGGAACAAGTGTGTTTTCTATGAGTCTGGATGTAAAGGTAATACTGTTCTTCCTTGTGCCTCTGAGGGATCCTTGATGGACTTCTCTGCAACTTCAGTACAGATCAAACTGCATCTATGATTTCTTTTGAATATTTATTTTACACAATCCAAAGAGTTTAGAAAACCTCTGAAGTAATGAGCTCCCACTATTGTTTGGTTTCTTTGTTCTACGAATGAAATGCCTTGCAGCAATCTTGGAGGCTCCTGTACAGGATATTCATATTGACACTGATGACCCATTATTACAGATACCACTGACTGACTACCAGGCCTTAAAGGCATTAAAGCCCCTGGTTGCTAAGCTGGCTCACTGTACCCCTGTTGCAATGGAACATTTACAAAGCTTGATCATCCAGTATTTGATGTTTACTTAAACGGCCTCATGTTTTCAACACCTTGTTACCTTTCTTCCAACCCCTGTGCAGGACAGAGTAAGACTTACTTCCCAGTGAATGAGAGGTTAAAATCTGATCCGTGTTCATCTCCTTCTGCACAAAGGCTGACAGGAAGGGGTGTAAGAATGGCATGGGAAAACAGATGGGAAAAGTGCCTGTGGGAAGACTGAACAGATGACCCTGGGGTCCTGAGACTTGCTGGGTACATGCTGGAGCACAGCTCTATCTGACTTCATAGCTAGTTAATTTTCCTCTTGTAACGCTAACCTTTTCAGAGCCATGATTTTCCTGCTAAGCTCTTCTGCCCTAGGCTTTTTTCTCTCACCTGATACAAGAGTCTGTCCTTCCATGACTGGTGTCTTGTCTTCTCCCAGTAACTTCTGCTCCCAAGCAAGATATAAAGCTGGCAACTAACTTAAACAAGCAATGTTCAGACTGGTTTTAAGGCTGCTTATGTGGATTCATCAGAAGCTTGACAGTTTAATAGCATTTCTGGAATATAATATCAATTATCCCTGACATTTTATTAATTTCACGTTTTTCATTTAGGATATGGAATCTGATACCAAGAAACCTCCCTATTCATTTTAAACTAGCTCTGAATCAGGTAGAGCTCACAAGGATATCTGTTTTCCTGGAGAGGAAAACTATAACTTTTCAAAGTTTCCCAGGAGTATAAATTCCAGCAGTGACAGATCACAAGGTCAATATGATTAGAAAAAGGAAGTATTTACTTTATTATAGCAAGGCACCAAATAGTGTATGCTTTCACCTTGAGGATCCTAGAAGGAAAATGTTTCCAGAAAAAGAAAGTTGGAACTCTAATGAAAGCAGAAATACTTTTCACTCCCTCAAGACACTCTTTATTGTGTTAGTATACAATCCATCAATGCAGTAAATAGAGTCAATAAATAAGGTAGTTGTCTAACATACTTCAAGATTTTGTGCTAAGGGAAATATGGTTCTCTTTCTAGCACAAGACAAGATCTTTCTTTAGTCACAGACAAGGACAGCCTGAATGGATAATATCTGTACTTGAATCCTTATAATGAAATTTGCAACTGGTCAGCCATTGAAAATCCTTCTGAATTTATCTGTGCAGTGCTATAAACTACATGAGCCTGCAAACTCGTGACTTTTAGAATTTACAAATAACTTTTCAAGCCATGCAAATAGGTAATATTACTTTATCAAAGAAAATGTTCAGTTCACTCTGGTTGAACAATTATGAGTATTAACTCTGTAAACAAAGGTAATAAAAAAAAGTATCTCAGTTAAGGAATTCTAATACTAATACGGTAGATGGTGGTATATTAGCTCTTCTTAACCTCTCTATTATTGTATCTGATCTGTTGCAATCTATTTTCCTGAAATAAATAAGCATCTTAGACTTCAATTATCCTGCAGAAAAAAATGTATTTTTTTTTAGTTGAGATAATAATCTCAACCTAAAAATACTTAGGGTTTTCCTTGTTTTATCTGGCCATGGGCAATCTGTATAGAAGTTTACCTTCCACAGAGGTTGGAATGTATGGGAATGAAAACTGGAGAATCTTATCATACAGAAATCATGTCCTGAGAAACTACATTGTGTTTGCCTGTTGCATAAAGCTGGAAAGTACCATTCTTCCTCCCTCCCCTGGTAATTTCAGAAGAGTTCCTGACATCCAAACAGCTGTCCAGCAGCCACAGCGCATAATCATTTAAAGCTAAGCATCAGTAGACCAAGTTTCAGTTATCTTAGAAAACATTTGACATATTGTCGCAGGCTGTCTTATGGTCTCCTTCAGTACATGTTTGATAAATTTTAATTTGCAAATGGACAGTTCTAACACTACTCTCAATTTATTCTTTCTCTAAAGGAGCATGTACTTGATAATGCTGGGATGTATGGTATGCTAAGTTGTAACAACATACCTGTTATTTTGCCATTATCTTCCCCATCCAATATATTTGAGAATGATTACCAATTTCTATAACAGCCTCTTACATAGTATGGAGACTCCCAGAAAGCTGGTAAGGCTAAAGCTTTCAGAAACTTACAGCATTGTCAAAGATGAATAGTAAAACAGTTATTTTGAAGTTTGGTTGTACTGTCTGCCTTTCTTATCTTTCACAGTGGAAAAAGCCCCTGACACTCTATGGGGATTCTCTTCAAAGAAAGTGGAACATGATCCACACATGAAATTGTAGCCTTCATTGAATTATTAAAAGTCTGCTGCTTCCTGGCAGCAGGGTCAGAAATCTTCAGTCCTACTCCATATTTTACCTTTCTAGGCTTTCTGTCTCTTACTACAAAATCTGCAGCTGAAAAAATTCGATATAGTCTCTGAAAGGACTCTTGAACACTGTTATAATTGTATTTTCTTTGATTGCTCTAGAGATGTTGTAAAAGGAGGAAGAGGGACAAAATTTTAAAAATTACTAAAACAAAGTCAAAGGTGGCAATTTGAAATGAGAAACTCCTTGATGCTTTTCCAAACTGCTTTCAGTATTTCCATCTTCCCCTTATAATAGCTGTACATTTCTTTAGGATCAAGAGAATGGTCTCCATTATTTCATGGTAACTAGTTTCTGTGCATTAGAGATAGAAGGGATTCACTTGCACTTCAAGGATTTCTTCTACAACACTGCAGAGCAAGAACTGTAGAAAACATCCTGCCCATGGTTTGCCTACTTCTGGAAGTTTAGCTGTGTTTAAAAAGAATATACAGCATGATGAAATTAGACTCATACTAACCGTATAATCAGGAATGCTGCTCTGGAGGGGAACTTCTGAATCACTGGAAATTCTACAGCCAGTCCACCAGGTCACGTAAACTCTTCCAACAGCTGATTGAGTTCTGTTTGAATCTAGCTTTTCTTTGTAGTTTTTTATTCCTGCTGAAAGGCTGTGCTGGAGCCTTCCTGCTTTTAAGGTTACAGGGATGATCCTCAATCCCAGCTGACCTCTTACATGTTCTTTTGAAATTTATTGCTAGTTTGTTCAGCTTGTTTTTGTGCTAATTTTTTCTTTTTTTTTCATGGCTTCTTTTCCTTTGTTTGTTTCTCTTTTACCCCTGCTGCCTGACTGTGTTTTATAGACAGTGTATCTCTCAGTCATCAAGCTGTTAGGCAAAAAAAAAGTCATCTCTCTTAGGCAAAATATGTGCTACTCCATAGGGTATCTGCTGTGTATTTCCCTTCTCTGTTCAAACTGGGGAGCCAGTTGCAGTATGTCATGGCTTCCTTCTATCTCTCATCTAAGTTGGCTTCCCTTGGAAATTGGAATAAAGGAGAAAGAAGGAAGCAAGGCCTAATGCGGCCTTGTCCTCATGTGGAACTGGGACATAAAGGGGAAGAGCTTACAAGCTAAAGACATGAAGCATGCTTTAGGATCCTGCAGTACCGCTACAACTTGATTTTCTTTGAATGATAAGGGGATGGTGAAACTAATATATAGCACCTGCTCTATCTGGAGTCTGTCACAGATCCATTCAGACACAGCTAGATCTCCCTAATGCTTTGTAAGTAATTTTAATAATTTTTTGCATCTCTCAAAAATCTTGCCTAATAGAATCCTCGTCTACAATCTGACTCTTTCACATCTGAATTATATTGGTAGTTCATCATCGTTCAGGTGCCTCCATCCATCTCAGGTTTTCTCCATCTTTGGTTGTTACCAACAGATACATTTATAGTAAGAATGCTTGAATGTTTAACCTTGTGCTTGGTAGAAATGACTTTTTCATCCCGTATGTCTCACTCCAGCTTTTAACGTCCATCAACTTTTTTTCATCTTCCTCTGTGTTGGAACCCTTATGTTCTGAGATAACAGCAAATTTTAATGCTGCAAACATATTTTTGCACCATATTCCTTAAAAAAAATAGGAATCAATCTTATTCTAAGAAAAAGTAATGAGACATTACCTATTAATTACCATTCATCTCTAGGCTTCTAATTTTGCTGTAATCTCCCCCTTAGCTAGTTCTTGTCCTAATTTATAATCTAATATTATATTAATCTCTGGTTTCTGACTTAATGATTCCTCTCTCATGCCACATCATGAAGTATTTTTACCAGTGTCCAGGTAGATTGAATTAGCTGCGTCTCCTCAGTCTTAATAATTATTTACTTTCATGTTTAGTCTTGCTTGTTCTACTTTTAGTAAACCTGTGCAGCATTTCTTTCCACTTCCTTCCATGTCTTTAATTATTCTTTCCATCAAAGTTTGCTGTAAAACATTGTCTACAGTTGTGGTCAGACTAATGATCCTCTATTCTGTTTCTTCCTCTTTGCTGTCCTCTGGCTGTATGACCTCTTGGAAGATTTGAAAATGAATTCTATGGAGCAGGACTGCAACTTCAGAAGCTATTTCTTTTTGAGGCTTGAAAGTAACCCAGACTTTTGCAAGTTGGAACGTATGGAGGCCTTCAGCCTCCTTCTGCTCTAATACAGTACTTGTCGTTCTTATTTTTGTTCTGTTTAGCCATTCTTCCCGTACATCCCCACTCAGTATTTCCAATATACTTGAGTTAATCGATATAAAAGCACTTTGGTTTTGGTCTAAACTGTAGTTGTCTTTAATCTCTATCAGATTCCACCACAATTTCAGTTCTCATCTGTATTTTATTTTTATTTCTATTCTTGAGCATTTCATTGCTGCCTTTGGAATGTTTCTGCATGGTCTAATTCTATTTGACTTTCAATAAAATTGCTAGCAAAATTATTCCCATAAGGTTTAGATGTCTGTAATTTTCAGATTTTACCTCTTAAAATGCCTCTCAAAAGAAAGTACATGGCATCAAAACAGCACTTGTTTGTTTCTGGTCAAAAAGATACCACATCAGATCACTGAGTTTTATCCTCTTGGCTGTTGTGTTGGAAGTGGTAATATGTTGAGTGTTTCTCTTCCCTTCCCTGAACTTTTGGAGAATTCTTTGCACAGCTCATAAATATTTTCAGCGTGTTCTCCAGCATTTTGTTAAAGGGATAAAGGGGGGAATCATGTAACAAACAGGCTATTTTTTTGGGGGTGGAGTGGAGGGGAGGAGTGTGTTTCTTTGCCTAGTATCAATTGTGGCACAAATCACAAACCTTTAAACAATAAGGAAGAAAAACTTAGTCAACTTTGTTGGTAGATTTTTGCTATATATATTCTGGTTCACTATATATTCAAATGATTTTCTAGATAACTCCATCCTGATTTTTAACGCAAAACCAACTAAGCAAAGGAGGAAAAATAAGGGTGTGATTTTTTTTTTCTCAAATCACAGCTAAAGCAAGATTGACACATTCATCGTTGTTTGAGATTGAGAGAACAGGAAGAAGAAAGACATGACAGTCATAAGGCTACCTGACCAGTTTGGGAACAAAAGCTTTTGCTTGGTCTCAATCCATCTTGCTCCAGTTTGGGACTTTGAAGACTATGAAATGGCAAAATTTTCCCAGGATAAGAAAACTTCCTGCTCAGTTCCAGTTACTTGCACCCCTATCCAAGCCTCAGAATTAACACTGAGTTAATTTTGAGGCTATGGCTCTTTGTTTTATGTCCATTACCTAGGAACACATGCTGGTTTTGGTTGAGGCTGAGTTAATTTTCTTCACAGTACCGGTGTGGGGCTTTGCTTTGGATTTGTGCTGGAACCCGTGTTGGTAGTTCAGGGGTGTTTTTGTTACTGCTACGCAGTGCTTAACCAGAGTCAAGGCCTTTTCTGCTTCTCACACCACCCAGCAGTGAGAAGGGTGGGGATGCACAAAAGGTTGGGAGGGGATGCAGCTGGGACAGCTGACCTCAGCTGACCCCAGGGATATTCCATACCAGATGGTTGGCAATAGAACTGTGGGGGGAAGGTTGTCTGGAGGCCACTGCTTGGGGACTGGGTGCACATTGGTTGGTGGTGAGCAGTTGTTTTCATTTGCATCACTTGTCTGTCTTGGGTTTTATTTCTTTCTCTTTGTTATTTTCTTTTTTGTGACAATTTTGAATTTTTAAAAAAATTTTATTTCAATTATTAGACTGTTTTTAATCACAATGCATGAGTTTTTTTCACTTTAACCCTTCCAATTCTCTTCCCCCATCCCACTGGGGGATCGGCTGTATGGTGCTCAGCTGCCAGCTGGGGTTAGGACATGTCAGCCCTTGGCACAGTCCAGAGGGACCTGTGAAGACACAGGAGGAAAAAGAAGCAATCCCTACCCAAAGACCTCAGGAATGATTGAGGGAAGATTTATTGACTAATGTGTTTAAATGCAGTTTTAAGATAGATATACACACACACGTTGGTGTGGTGCATAAATTATCACAAAGCCTTTCTTTCTGCAAAAGGGCAGATTTTAATTTACATCAATAACACTCAGTCAGATAGCTGGTGAAATGGTCAGTTTTTTGAGCTGAGCCATCCCAAAATGAAATAAACATGCCAAAGTGGTGTGGAGCAGGGGGGCTGACGTGGGTTCTGAGCCATGGGTGGGGTGTGGGGAGCCCCAGGAGCTGGGCAGGGACAGTCAGGCTCGTTGGTGCCCTTGGGGCTGTGAGGGACATTGATCCTGCTTGTGTGACCACCCTAGGCATGCTTATTTGAATATAGCATTTGGAAAGATACTGTATATCTGAAATATAAAGTAAAATTGGGTCAATTCAGTCCTATAAATGTAATTTATGCAGTTTAGCCATCAGAATTTGGTGTAGTTTCCTGATCTCAGAGTGATATAACACTAAGACTCATCTAGGTTCAGAAACTCACATGCAAAGACTCTGATCTGTGGTAAAAGCTATTAACAATTTAAATGAAATATAATCAGGATTTGGACACAATGTCATGGAAGTATCAGGGAGACAGAAGCTCCAATTACAGAAGCCTGTATTTAATGCTGTAAGGGACTTAGGAATATGTTATTCTAAAACTGAACATAAGAGCCATATATTTCAAACAAAATTATTTTCCTAGCTTATTAGGATCCCAAATTTCATGAAATTCAGGCCTATCTTATTATAGTTTTTGATCTTTCAAGAAAAAAGTGAAGAGAATGAGAATTCTTTTGCTTCCTCTTCTTGATACACTTTATCTTGCTTGACTTTGAGTTAAAACTGTGGTATTCAATTAGGTGCTGAAAATGTACTCATTGATTTGACACAGAAAGAAAAAATATGAATAATTTCACATAAAAATACAATTTCTGCAGGATTTCAAGTCCCCACTTAATACTATAAAGCAGTCTTTTTTCTTTTGTCCCTCTCCTGCAAAGATTTTGATGGGAAAATTCCCATATTAATACCTATAAATATAGGTATTAAACATAGCCAGAGGAGGGAGCCTCTAATTGTCCTATGAACACAATGAAAACCTGTTGGGAATTACAGCAAAGTGAGAAACTTTTCAATTAAAGAAAAAAGCAAGCAATCAGAGTCCTTTGTTGATTCCTATAGCTTTTAATGGAAAACCCCTCCGTCTAAGCACATTTATTGTAATTATATTTTTCAGTGACTCAGTGCTATGTCTCAGTAAAATCCAATCCATGAAATACTTGCAGCTGGTGCTGCAAATGCTGCCTGTACTGCCAAAAACCTCTTCCTCCTGCCTTCAGACCAGGGCCTCCCTCCTTCCTGTATCACAGCAGAGCAGTGCTGGTCCTTTTAAACTCAGGTTTGCTTTGCTTCTCCCCTCCTTTTGTCTTCCTTTCTGCCCTTTTCCTTCTTCCAGGCCTGTCCTGATCACAGCTCCTGCTGCCTACTTTGTATGGCAGCAGGTTGGGGTGGGGAGCCTGGCAATGGGTGCTGTGCAAGGGAGAGTAGTGAGATGGAGGCAATGTTTGTATCAGCCCAGATAAACATCCACGGAAGCAATTCACAGGAGAATGGTGGTCATCTAAGTCAGTTCACTCTGCTTTGAAGAGTACAGACACAGGATTCTCTTCACATCCTGAAAATGATCTAATCTATAGCTGATGAGCAGTCACTGCAGCTTTTGATTCCTCTTTGAGGCTTTACCCAGCCTCCCTACGTGCTGATAAATATAATATTTGAGAAAAATATTACTTAAAATTACAAACATCAGAGTAATTCAGAGTGGATGTGTATTTTCTGACTATTCTAGCATTCTGAATCTTCAAATTGCTACACCTATATAACCCTACATCATGTTTCTTTCTCCTTTGGCTTCCTGAGTCTGGGTAGAAAACTCACAAAACTATATAAAATAACAAAATTTAGAAAAGTCTGAAATCTTTCAGAACAGTCTGAAAAGATTGCCTGTAGGTTTGAAATTATTCCTGTCTGCATATGGCTTGCAGTGGTTAAATGCTTAAAACCCCTCTATTTCTTGTTTTCTTAAACAAACCATTCATAATTATCTTAAGGTATACAATCATGATTCACTGAGCAGGAAATGAGCAGAAGCCTTCTACAAACTGGCTATAGTGAGTCCTTCAGTCCTTCCTCACCACCACAGGAATGACTTCCAGCAAGAATGAGCAATTGCAGCTTAAACTAAGGATTAAGACACTGTTATCCAGAGATGTAACAACTATTATTAAGGGACTGGCATTGAAGGGGGATTATAATCTTTACCAGTGAAGTCACTTTTTTGCCTTCATTTTGCTCTACAGTTCCCACACTGATGAGTTGTTTTAATAGCAATTTGTATCTGATTACTGCCTGGGTCTGGTCAAAGCCTTAGCATGCAGTGAAAATTTTGTGCAACGACTTCCTCTATCTGCTCCTGAACTCTTTCCATTTTCTATTTGACTAGCAGTATTTTCCAGGGTTTCTTCTTGCATGTGAGAGACATGCGATAGAAAAAACAGCTCCCAAAACTTCCAGAGGAAGCATTCATTTAACACTTGCTCATTTTGAGATTACAGGTGCGTGTTTAACTTCCACCACATGTGGTTTTAGTTTCCTTTAGTTTAATTTGTTTTAAGGGATATATCCAAGACATAATGTTCAAATCCAAATCTTGGATCTTACCAGAAATTGCAGCTCAGTGTTATGCTTTATTTCATTGCTGAAACAAAATATTGTTTTTCTGAGTAACATGTAAATAAGGGCCCTAAGGATTAGATATCAAATTGATAGCTTCAAAATTATGCAGTACAACTAAGTGGTAGTTTTACTTCATTATATATTTTTTTCCTTTCTTTCATTTTTTAGCATTACATCTCAAATAAGCAGGTATGAACTGGTTCTCAAATGCAAATCTCTTCTAGCTGCCATAGATAATCAGGCTTCAGATAAAAAGCATGGTACTTCTCATTTTTATCCTCTGAATCTGTCATCTGATCTTCATATGCTTAAAATTCAAAATTCAGCTCCTTCCAAAGGTCCAGTTAGATGTTCTCAGTCTGTTGCAAGTGTTGCAAGCCTTTCACTGTAAGTTGATTATGACCATTTTGCTCAGCTGGTGGCAAATATCAATTAGTGCACGCTTTTCCCTAGATGATATGCCTCATGAATGTAAATGAAAGGAAGAAAATAGGCATTAAAATTTCACTCTTTCCTCTTCTGAAAGCACTGTATGAACATGTTTGTGTCATACAGGCATGAACTGCCACTGTTTCTCAAAATTCACTACAATTATCTTAGCATGCTGTACAGCAGACAAAGCTTTTCAGTGTTCAGTTCTCACTGAAGTGTTTTCCTTCCTTGGCCCCCAGCCACAGATTAACAGCCTGTAAGCAAGCTTGCTCTCAAAAATGTCAAATTTAATTGAAAAAGGAAATCAGAAAATAAGAAGTTGTCTGGCATGGCTCCTGTAGGTCCCACTCTTAGTAGCTTTGCAGGTTTCTCTGGTTCATTGACCAGCTCAGTGCTAGGCCCTCACTGTTCCCACTGCAGCTTCTGTCCGGAGTCCCTGGGGCATGATCCAGCCGTGTGGCATCAGAGGGACACAACGAGGTTCACTTCTGGCTCACAGGCTGCACAGAGCAATAGCAGGCCTTTTGTCACCTCCTGCCCCTCCCTGTGCTGGCAATAAGCTGAAGAAAAGCAATAGCATGAGCTGGCACCTGGCTAAGGACAATGGGCTGCCATCTGCACCTTGCTGTTTCTAGGCCCAACACTGCGCATCCCACAGCGGGGTTGGAATGGAAGGTGCAGAGCTCTTAAAGGATACTCTGGATAAGTGGGCCAAAAGTTTTCCTAATAAAGAATTAAGCAGGAAGCATTTGGTTTAGAGCCTTCTGGTTTGCTGTGCTTTGTGTGAATCAAAGGGAATTGTGAAAGAGCTGGATGTCTGTCATGGCATGCCAGGAATCTGAGAAAGTGATGACCCCCAGTTCACCACATAACTCTAGAACTGAGAGCTGGGAGGTGCCAGTCCCCCAGTCTACAGAGTTGCCTGCCCGGTCAGTTTTACCATGTGCCTCTGAAACCAGTAGGAATGTCTAAACCACAGTCCCATTTTTGTGTGAATTTACTGAAAAGCAGAACACTGAGGTTTTGGCTCAAGTTCATGCTGAGAAAAAAAACTGTTGAAGCAAAGCATTCTGTCTAGGAAGCAGCTGTTTATAACTTCTGCGAATGTGCACCCGTCCCAAGTTCTGTTTGATAGATAGCATATGCCCTCAGTTTTCAAAGCTGTCCAATGCTTTTCTTTGGTTTTGAGTCCAGCAGATTATAGAAATCTTGTGTCTTACAGGAAGAAAATTTGTGGTTATAGGAACTTGGTGTTAATGGAAATAGTACCTTGACAGGAGAGTGTCACCCTGTCCTGGGAGGGTCTCTTCGGGTGGGCGTTCATCTGGCTGCTATATTTGGATGCCAGCAGAATCCAAGTGATACCCATTTCTGGCCTACAGGTAGAAAACTGTTTTGATCTAGAAAGCAGCACAGTGTTGATGATTATCCATTCAGAGGGTGCACACACATAAGGCATTTCAGTGTTGGGTTTTTGCCTGTGACATCTGAAAGAATTCTTACTATTTCTCTTGTGTGTTTTATCTTGGAGGGAGGTAAAATGTGTCAGAGAAACAGCTGCAGCCAAGTTAAAAAATTTCTCAGTCCAGTGCAGGTGTGCAGTGAGTCCTCAGTATTAATGTGTCATAGACTTTTTCCTGCCTTCACCCAGTGCTACAAAATTGCAGAAGAAAAATTTATAGCAGGAGCCATTATTAGAACTTATTACTTGCTTGTTTACTGTTGAGTATGTTGTGCAGTACAGATAAACTTCTAAAGAAGTTCTAAAACACTAAGACTTGTGAATGTGGGGAATTCATTAAGAAAAATATTAATTTCCTTAGAAAAGATTTTGAAGGGTTTTTTTTTTGTGACCCCATAATCTGATAGCTGCTCTCCATAAAGAGGTAAGAACACTTGGAACAGACAAATGAGGTCACTCTTAAGTTATGCATTCACAGATGTAGTCTAAATTTTCCTCATGATTTCCATGGTTTGGCTCTGTTCCAGACAGACTCTTCCTCAGGCAGACCTGTGGGAGAGTGAAAGACTCTTTGTATTGAGAACCAAAACTGGAGAGGTAGGGAGGGTCCACAGCAAGTAGCCTTAGGACTTTCTCCAGTGCTGTCTACAGTAAGAGACTTGCCTTGACAGGAAACAGGGGTTGTAGGACATTTTTGGTGGATGGAAGTGTGCCACAACAGAAATAAGGTGCTCACCCATGTTCTGTATTCTCCAGCTGTATGATGGAGGGCTAGGCTGCTCCCCCCAAAATACCCTCTTCCTTTAGGACTGGAGGCTGTGCTGATTAGTGACTACAATAGGAGGGGGGATAATGAAGGTCTCTTCACAATTCTTGTCATTCATTTACCTTGGGCTAATTGCCTCACCTTCCTTATTCCTGAATTTCCTAAGCTGTAAATTGTGAAAAGTCATACCTGTGACTTTACAAAGTCCTTTCACAAGGTTAAGCAATAAAAACTGAGTAATATCCATGAGACTAGTCGAGGACTGCCATCCTGTAGATGGGTAGTGTTTTCCCCAAGCATGCCAAACAGCTGCAGCCAGTAATGGGTTGTTTTTTTTTAGTTCATTTCCATGTATAACATTTCTTCAAGAAGAAGTAGGTTTGCAATGCTCACTTTTGTTTAGCTCTGAATCTTCAAGCCTCTGTAGGTGTTACTCCTCTCTGACTAAAGGGTGGGATGCTGAGTGTTGCTAGGAAAATCAGGCTTCTGCTTTTTATTTTTGTCATAGCAGTTAAAGGCAGTTGTTCTCCAGGTTTCTTTTGTGAGAACAGGAATCAGACTGCACCTGCAACACTTGGGACACAACACTTTTTCATAGACGGAGAGAACCTGGTGCAGACTCCCAAGCAGTCGTCATTCATGGAAAGCTTTGCATTTCCAATAATTTCCAAGAGATTCTGTATACCTGTCAAAGCAAACAATGCAGCCAACATTCAGCCTTAGTCTCCTCATATTGGGGGGCAGCTCGACTTTACATTTACATAATTAGGATCACTTTTACAGAGATTTGTTGGAAATGGTGGGAATGCTATATTCAGTAAAATAATAATCCATCTTAAAGTAGAACTAGATAGAAGTTGGAAAACAGTACACAAATGTTACAAAATACAAGTAAAACCAGGCTCCTGGAGAATACAATGTATTTTCAAAGTTCCACTGAAGGGAATTTACTGCCTACAGATAATTTTAAATTTGAGTAATTTCATCAAGGCCGTGAGAACAATCTTCAGACATTTGTAGAGAAAAAACAGTACGCAATCTCTTCTCAGATTGGGGGAATAACTAAATAAAATTAATTTACATGACCTACCTCCAAAATTCTTTAAGTGTTAAGTACCCTAAAATTAATTTGCAGTCCAGCTCAACATTGGGTTTGTAAAGAATCTGTGATTGATTCTAAATGGATGAAAGTACTTACCTGAAACTAGTAATGGTTTCCTAATGAATGAGGAATGCAGCTGACTGAGACAGTGGAGGATCTCCCTAGTGTTGACCAGGTGACAACTGTAGAAACAGATGCAGTTTCAAGGTGTCATTTCAAGAGATAATATGGTTATGAGTCAAGGCAACATTTTGTGGTTAGCAAGTCACTGACACATCTGTGTGTTTGGGATTGTGGGACAGCGTGAAATCGACCTCTGAAGAAGTAGGTCTGAGTCATTAGGTGTTGCTGAGGATATGAGCTGTAAGGAGCATTTTAGTTTGAGCCCTCTCAATTGTCAAGCAAAAATCTCCCAAGAGATCAGTGTTTCCTTCAAGTTACAATTAACATTGGTTTTTATCAGTATGTTGGACACATAAGGATTTGAAATCTCTTTCAAAATTGCTGGTTACAGTAATAGCTATTTTATTTATTAATTATTGGAGAAATAACGAATTAACTTCTCTTGCAGCTCTTTAATAAGGATATACAAGCTGTCTTTGAAGTACTAGCAGCCCTGTTGTTCCATTGTTATTCTGGCACGTGTAATTATCTCTCTCCAAGACTTTAAGCCATTAAGTTTATCAAGCATATCAGCAAATAAGTCAAAGTACAACTCTAAAACAGAAGCAGCCTTGTCTGCAATGCAGAAAATAGAATTCTGCTGCTATTTTGTGGCACTTGGGGCCATCCAAAATCAACATTCATCCAAATCAGGTAAGTTTTACCAATAGCTCAACTAATAGTAAATTATGAACAAAGGTAAAAATACATGAAAGTAGAAGAAGAAGTCCCAGATTTCAAATCTAACATTCTTCTGCTGTAACATGTTCCAGTCTGAAAAGGAAGTTTGCTGAAAGAACTGAATGAAAACAAATCTACCACATTGCTTTATAATCCAAATGGAAACGATATTTACAAATCTTCAGGTATTCAAAGGGGAGGAAAGTGTTCTTCCTGCTAAAGTGGAATAATGAAAGAGAAAAAGGATAAATTATGTTCTTCAAAGAACTCTGAATCCTTGTTTACATGGAATGGTTTTGCCTTTTTTTAAAAAAAAAAATTACATTTATGCCATTTTTTCCTTTGATGACATTAGTAGCTTTAAAGAGTCTGTCCACTTTCTTTACATTGGGTTAGTTCCCAAAGAATAAGAGAGAGATCCATAGAGCCCTAGACTTTCTCAAAATACTTGCGTACCATTCTGGTTGCAACATCCATCCAATTCTGCATTCTGGGACATTTTCCATTCTTGGTTTTCTACTAGAATCTGCTGTATTTATCAATCTCATGGTCAAATTCAAAGATTCTGTGGTTCCTCCAATACCATCTCATTGTGCATGTGGTTTTAATGATTTCACCACCAATTTCACATTGCTTGAAGGCACCACTGACCACTGTAAATCAGATGGCTATTAACTACAAACCAGGTAAACATGCATACTCTTGCAGGATGGGTGATGGTCCCTCTTTCTTCTTTTGCTCAAGTCATATGGATGATGAACACAGGGCACAGGACTGCCTGCAAAATGACAGTAACCAGCAGAGGCTCTGGGACAGCAGGATCTGGAAGGCTTTTTAGCTGAGCACAGGTCATCCGTGAGTGTCTGTAGCTCAGGTCCCCTTTCAGTAGAGGGGGTTGTCTGTCATCACCTAATTGTTCCTCCTGAGAACTATTTGCTGGTTTCAGACCAGTTAAGTGTTATTTTTTTAAAGTGTGTGAGGACTGTAGTCACTGGTGATAATGCTATTTAAACATCCTCTGCCCTCATTTTTCTAACACCAAGTGCTACAAAGGAGATGAAGTGACAGATTTGCAGGACTGTGATTCCAGTGAAACACAGAGGTCACTGATGGGACCTGGTTACAGACCCTCCAATGTATTCAAGTGCTTAACTCCCACTGAAGTTGTCTGCTTATTTGTTCCTATGAAATTCCAGAGCATAATCTAAAATTAAACTTCTGATTTTGTCTGTAGGGGAAGTTAATTAGCAAATCTCAACTTGCCCACCAATATCACTTTCATTTGGTGTTAAGAGCAAGTTTAGCACTCAAGTCTCTTGTTGTTTTTTCATAGCAAACAGTCTCTGCTTATTATCATATTAAAGGAATGCCACTGGTTAAATCAAGCAATGAATATAAATAGCTGTATTACTGCCATCAGGCATCAGTGTTTATTTAGTGGATGTGAATCATGCGTGCCTCTTTGATCTGGCTTTGACTAAGCCAGTGCTGTTTTCATACAAAAAAGGTTATTTGCAAACACTGCAAGAGTATGTATATATTAAACATGGAACTAATCAATATGGAAGGGTCTTTGCTACTTTGACAACCCTGTGTGCTGCCACGGTGTCTTTAAGTGTTTTGAATTTCTCTGTGACTACCTGGGTCCCTGAAGACACTCACGGCTCTTTTCTTTGGTCAGAGAAGATGAAGATTGAAATCTGGGCCCCACTGAAATCGGTGGCCATATCACTCTCAGGACCCTGTGAAGGGCACATATCTGGCAGCAGGGAGGACAAAAATAATCAAGGACAACGCTGATGTATTTGTGGACTGGTTTGATTACAGTGCATGCAGGAGAGTATTTGAAAGAGAAATTTGTTTGTGCACAATCAGATAAGCAGATAGACTCAGACCTACTTGTGCTCATTACTCACACTGAACTTTTTATTACTTTTTGCTAAAGCAAAGCTGTTGAATTTTAAAACTGAACCCACATGCCTTCCCTTCAACAAACTGTATGCAGACTATTGTGTGCATTGGAAAAGCAAATGATAACCCATAGGTACTGCCAAAGTAATGTTATCGCAGTCATTGTGATAAACAACTTAGAATGAGACTCATTCTGATGCCAAACATTAACCTGGGCAAAATAGCTGACAGGAATGGTGTTTATTCAATCATGGGTCATGACTGACCTCAGATGCTCTCCACTGAGGGAACTAGGGATGACAAATAAGTGGAAAAATTGTAGAAATACCCAAACCATTAGGTGATTTCTGAGTACAAAATGTGCATCCATCCCTCCCTCACTTTGTCACTTCTACTATAATGCATGGTCATAAATAAGTTTTAGGATTAAAAGGAAAGATGGACCTCAAGGGTTTGGGCAAATTTGGTCTACACTCTTAAGTTTGTAGCAAAGTTGGATTGATTTTGCATCATTGGGGATTTCTTTTTTAAGACGTAATGTGATTTTGAATGTTAACTTTCCCTATGTTTATAGGGTGTTTGCAATATAGGTGTTGCAGAAAATGAGTTTTAAAATAATTTGGAATTATTACTGTACTAGGAAAGCATAGTGGACCAGTGAAATTTTCCTTTCTGTTTTGATATTTTGTAATCAAGTGAATTACACTTTATCTAACCTAAGGAAAAGGGTGAGAATTTTAAAGATGAAATGGCGATCGTTTTTAACAGTGAAAAAGGAGAGTTTTGGTGTGTTCTTTCGTAAAGATCATATACTCCTGATGTTAATGTTATGATGTTCACTTGACTGACTGTGCATTATTACAACAGAGATTTTGTCAAAGAAATCCAGCCAGAAAGGAATGACCCAAATGACACAGAGAAAAGTCCTTGAAGGAGAAGCAGAGATACAATTATGGGGGAATACCTTCCATCTGGCCTGTTCAGATTGGACTAATTTATTCTTCCTTGAGTTGCTGGAGTGAGTCCAGAGAAGGGCAACAAAGCTGGTGAAGGCTCTGTAGCACATGTTCTGTGAGGAGAGGCTGTGGGAGCTGGGAGCGTTCAGTTTGGAGAAAAGGAGGCTCAGGGGGTGACCTTATCACTCTCTACAACCACCTTGAGGTTTTAACTGGGAGGGGTTTAACTGGGTGGGCGTTCTCTTCTCCAAAAGTGATGGGACAAGAGGAAATGGCCTCAAGCTGTGCCAGGAGAGGTTCATGTTGGACATCAGGAAGAATTTCTTCCCTGAAAGAGTGGTCAGACATTGGAATGGGTTGCCCAGGGAGGTGGTAGGGTCACCCTCCCTGGAGGTGTTCCAGAAACAACTGGATGTGGCACTTAGTGCTATGGTTTAGTTGACAAGGTCAAAGTCGAAGCTTGGAGGTCTTTTCCAACCTAAATGATTCAGTGATTCTAGTCCAGAAATGAGACATACCAAGGCTTGAGGTGAATAGAGTGACCAGATCTCACTTATTTTAAGGGATGTTCTTAATTTTCATTCACTGTTACATGAGTAAAGGGAGGGTGGATCAATCAACCCTTTATTGACCCAATCAAAGCAATGTAAGTATTGATTGAAGCTGTTTTTCTCTGCACAATTCAGCCTGAAGAAATGTAATTTTAACACAAAGCTTAGCCTAAGCTCTAAGGTATGCATGGAACTGCATACCTTAAATGAGAATCATGGCTGTGACTTTGTGGTGGGAATTTAGCCTGTTTATATATATATACGACCTGTTTATATATATATATGTATATGACTCAGGGTTCTGCTTCTTGCATCTTTACCTAGCTAAGAAAAAGGCATGTATGGAAGAACATTTCTAAAAAAATGTTGAATTAATAGATACATCATTATCTGTTATATCTGTGTTAGTGAACAGTTTCACTGACTGTAGAGATTACAGTGTCTCAAATTGTGTAAATACTTCCTCACCCTGGTATTAGTCTACTGCTGTGCCTTGCAATTGGGTGTGCAGGCAGACTTTGCTGTACTATATGTGGGAAAGGGGTTCTACAAAGTCAATCTGTTTCTCAAGAGCTTTTGACATCAAAAGATATATCTACAGTTCGTTCACTTAGTCAAAAGATGACTTCTTCATTTTCTGATGAAGAAAAAAACTATTCCGTTTTGAGTATTTGTTTCAGTCCTCATTATGGTGGATTCCTTCCAGAGCTTTCCCACCATGGTACTGGAGTTCAGAGTACTGTCCTAATGAACACTTTAACAAGTGAAGCTGTTACAAAAGGTACCCTAAGCAAGAGCCTTTTTCCTGCATTAGTCTCAATTAACAAACTGGTGATATTGTGAAAGATATCTTCAACCTTTGCCCCCAGCACTGCTGACAGGCCCTCCATGTGCTTTGGCAGCAGCTTCAGCAGGATCTCAACTCAGAGAAACTGTGGGGTATGTGACGCAATGAGAGCACATTTGTACTTGGGCAATGAGCCTGCTCACCTTGCCCCAATTCAGGTGCAGAGCCAAGTATCCTATAACATCATTAAACAAACAGCAGAAACTGTTGGACACACAGAGAAATATTTGCTAAATTACAGAATCTTATCAGAGGGAATGTGTTCTTGCTATTTGTTGGTGAGACTTTCCAGGAACTGGAGATACATAGGGTCAGAAATTCCTGGCAGCTTCAGAGCAGCTGAGTACACCCTCAGTGTCTATTTGAAACCACAGATCACATGCCCTCTTGCTCTCTCTCTCCATTCTGTTTCACTTTTCTATCAACTCTAAGCTGTGGAAAAGATACATAACTTTCATTTCAATACATGCCTAATGTTTTTTGGCAATGCTTTTTAAAAAAACATACATGAGGCCTTGTCTCATGATGGCCAGTAGAAGTCATCCTGATCCTGTTGAAAATTAGGTCCTCTTTACAAAACTTTTCCAATCCTCTCAAGAGGACTGGATTATTTAGATGTGAATGTAGATAATATGGATTACCAGGGCCCCAGCTCTACAATATATCATGTATAAGGAAATAGTTATCTCTAATAGTGTCTTAGAATCTACAGACAGCAATCCCTTCAGGAATTAACAACTTAGTTTGAAAATTTTTTTTAAAACAGAATTAGCCTAGTTTTCTAATATGAGAATGCTCAGCAGATTTTGAACTGACTAGCCACTTTGAATGGAGAAGTGTAGAACTTTCAAGATTATTAGAGTCCAAGTGAGTCTTATTGATACCCCTTCAAGAGAAAAGATTGCAGTATGAGTTTAACAGTATTCTACACCAAAGAATCCATCTATATGGAGGATTTGATGAGTACTTAGGGCAAGATCTGAAGGCAAATATTAGACACAATAAACTCCAGTCAGGAGCATCTGCACCACAGGAAGCCAAACTCCACCTTTTGTGCTGCTTGTAGAGCTCCATGTCGTTACACACATAATGAGTAAATATGATAGGAAGCTTGTGTGTCACTTAGGCGTTATGTCTCCTCATTACCAGAGCATTTCATTTCTTGATAAGTGAACTCCTTGGTTAAAGAAGATTTTAAAAAAACTGTATTTCAAGCTGAGCACACACCACAATCATTAAATAGGCACTGAGGTCCCATCCCATAAAAAATTTCTGAATCTCTGTGTGTCTACACACATACATAGCTCTGCCTTGCCATTCTTTATTGAAGGATTACAATCTAACCAGGTAACTAGGCCCTGTCTAAGGAGTCTATTGAGCCAGTGAAAGTTTCAGATAACACAATATCATCATATTTTATTTGGATAGCTGAATATAGAATCAATTAGTGTTGTGCAGGGTAGTTCTGTAATAAGGGTGAGCTTCACTAAACCATTTGGTTCTGCTATTGCATCAATTCTCCTTAATAACCAGTGTTTTCATTATTTATTTCTGAGTGCTTTAGGTACAGCTCCCAAGAAAAGATTTAATGAAAATGTCTTGTTGTATGTAGGTATTTAATAAAAGAAAAAACAGAGAAAGATTTCTCATTTGATTGTTTTTTAAAAGGTGTATCTTTCCTTTTTTACTTTGCTGTTGCAAGTTAAGTTCTTTGTGCTTTCAGCATAAATGTGGATGTCTCTTAAATGTTTAGCATATGTTTGCTCATGGCTTCTTGATCATCTGATTTCCTTGTATCAGCCTCTACTCTCTGCCATGGCTCGTGTCTGGTCCCAGACTGAGGAACATGCATAAATCTCATAATGCCTCACATTAGTAGTTAATCTCCTGTGATGGATATTGTTCTATGACCATTTGGTTCTGCTATCTGCTTCAGTGAAGACAGACCAGTCTTTATTTCAAGAAATGATTCATATGGGAAGTAGCTTCAGTCTGCAGTTATTCAAATTTTCCTAGAGTGGTTTGCTAATAATGTATAGAAGAAAGTGCTGGGATGCTACTGCCTGTAAGCAGTCTTGCTGGTACAGATTTTAGCACAATATTCCAATACAAAATTAGCCATTTTACCTTAATTAGACCTGAGCACTGCTCAAAATACATATCTTCTTGTTAAGGGATGTTCTTGCTACAGCTAAGCAGAGACATCCCCAAAAGCCTGGTCTGCTTCTGCAGCAGGAAAGCAGGGATAGGCTCTGTTTTTGTAAAGCTGCCTGCCTGCCTGCCTGCCAGGGTCTTCCATTGATCTGGAACTTCCCATGCTCTCTCCCACAAGTACAGTCTCTAACCTGAAGAAGGCAACAATTGTCAGAGTTCTGAAGTCATGGTTATTTGCGTCAGCACAATTAATATGTTTTAATCTTGCAGCTGGTTCTCACGTTCATGAGCTTGCAATCCTGAAGCCCAACTCTTTGGCTGTTGCACCTGTGTATTTAGCAACTGTTGGGTATGTTATATAGATACATCTGGGTTTTTTAAACATGGATATGAAAATATGGGTGCTGTTGATAGTGATGAGAATTGTTTTGTCAGCGCTGTGAGGGGGAGAGAGATGCAGATAGAGTTGTCTGTTAACAACAACTGCTTCCTGGTTGTGTCACACATTGTGTCTCCTGATGTTGCAATGAGTAAAAAGAAAAAAAAACCCCAAACCAACCTGATGTTCAGTTCTGCAGAATCGTTATGCAAAATCTACAGGAAAATCTGTGAATGAATGAATGAATGACTGAATTTATTTGCTGGCTTTATTGTTGTGAGGAGTTGAGCTGTATGTTGTGGCTTGGGTGCCTATAGGTGTAAATCTATCTAGACCAGAGTCTGTATGGTGAATATTTAGTGGAAATGAAGGGTCACACATGGATTGGAGGTTGGAGTTGAAGAGTAAAATTTGGGTTATGTACACAGCACTCTTTCTATTTTTAATGGCTGTTTTCCTGGGGGAAAAAAATTGCATTTATTTCACCATGAGATATTCTGGGAGANAAAAAAAAAAAAAAGTAATGGGTAAAATATTTTACCTACTTCTGATTCCCTTTTCTTCCTAATATTTATTGTCTTTTTTTCTGCTTCTTTCCTCTTGCCCTTCTTTTTCTTGTCAGGCCCAGTTTGTTAATTTCCATTAACATTTCATTTAACTGATTTTCCCTTTTTTAAAACTGAAGTTATGCCTCAATCCTCTCACAGTAGCATGTCCTTTTCCAGGCTTTGGGCTCCCTTTCTTCTGTCCTGAAAATCCATTTCATTCTACTCTCTCTGCCTTGCTCTCTCATTTACTACTGTTCCATCTTTTGATTAAAATTCCAACACTTACCTTTCATGCCCTTGCTCTAGCACCCCTCTGGTGCTCTTCTCCCCGATTACCCCATTCTTTCTTTCATCTCTGCTTTCTGCAGAGCAGCATGTTCTTTTTCTCTTACCTTTGCACCTAGAAAAAAAATATTAGTGGCAGATGCCAATTGGCTTCTTGGCTACTCACTCCTTCCCACCTGCCTTGAGGTTTCACACCAAGACAGACAGAGGGAGCTGGGCAGTCTCCCGAGAGAATCAGAGATGGGAGTATCCCATTCTGCATGTGGACCTCCTATTCAAACACCAAAGAAATTTTACACTTGCTTGAAATACATTGTTTTGGTCAAGAACTTAGCTTTTCCATACACTGTTTGCTGTGAAGTAATCTGAAGTCTCTGTCCAGCATTACTCAGCTGGAACATGAATTTAGAATCTTGTAACAAACTTCCTTCCTGAGAAACTGCCCCAAAAGGGCTTTTAATAAGAACAGTATGATAAATTTTGGAAGTCTAGTTCTAAGTGAATAAACATGTTCCTGAGAGACAGGGAGAGGAGGGAGATACTTATTTTCTCACGTCTCATGAAGGCACTGAAGGGAGGTGAATATCTCATGATAACCACACCCCTTGTCACACTCTATTAGTCACATCACACGCTTCCTGAACACAACACTTCTCTATATTCCCCTGACATTTTGCACGTCTCACAAGTACAGAGACTAGTTATCATCCCCAGGGCGAACACCCGTTAAATACAGTTCAGTGAGCCTTTACAGGAACCTCTCATTGTCTATGTACAGAATGCTAGGCTTCACAGTGGCTCCATTTACTCTTTCCAGAGACAAAATGCCATTGGATGAGATGTGATTGGTATGTTTTGACTTTAAAGACTTTAAAGTCATGCTATATGAGTCAAAAAGGAGCTGGAAAACTTTCTGCCTTTTACTACAAGGATGTAATCCATGAGGATTGCATGCTATGGTTCTGCCAAGTGGCACTTGGAGCAAGTCAGCAGGATAGCATGAAGGTGGCCTTCTCCTAACTGCTGCTCCTTGCATGCTGTGCGCCCACAGGACATTGGTCCTGCCAGAGTCCAGGAAAAGGACTTCCCAGGTGGTGCATTCAGGGGTTCTAAGGTAATAGGGTAGCTGTTGGCTGGAGGAAAATTCCAGCTATGGGCATCCTTGTCTGCAAAAGATGATGGCAGCCTATGCAACTTTGCAGTAATTTTGTCAACCGGGAGCTACTTCAGCTTGTTCATCCTGTCTGTTCTCCTTTAAAGCCATTGTAGGTAGGGGAAGCAAAGAGAATTAGGCACTGAAATCCCTTTGGTTTTCTCTGTGAGTTAGCAGCATTCCGTAGCCACGGTGCCCTACTGCTTCTTTGTCCTCGTGATTTGTATATCTGGTATGACAGCACTATATTGTGATCTTGTTGGATCAGGATAAAAAAAGATATGACACAAAGTACTTTAAGTGTCAGGGCCTGGCCTGGAATATCAAATAAGTGAGTTTTGAAAAAAAAAATTTATGTACTGCCACATTATGGATGAAGATGCACAGAGAAACTGGGCTAGGTTAGGTGCTCAGAGCACTATGACTCTAGTCCTTCCTTTATATAATGGGATAAAGTACTGAAATATTCCTCAAAAATTGTTCTTCCTCTTTGATGGGCTCAAGTTAAAAATAGTACATTGGAAAGGGCAACTGCTGCATATGAGAAACAGAACCAAAAGCAGTTGTGGTTCAAGACCTGAACAAAAACATTATGTCCATGCATAAGCCAAATACCTTTTCCTGGAATATAGGATGCTTCCTTTTGTGTGTCAGGCTCTGACCACTGAGTCACTTCCTGTGGGTTTGCATTGTGTAGATTAGCAGGTGCAATTCTAAGCACGTATAGAAACTTCCTTTCTTACTGCTCTCTCTCAAGGGTTGTCCTTGGCTTCCTCTCAAGTTCAAACTTCTCTACTTCCTTACCCACACTACATTTCTCTTCATCTCTGTCTCTGCTCCTGCCTGTCCCTGCTATCTGCCCAGGCTTTCTTCCTGACAGCTTCTTTCATTTCTTTCTTTTCTTTGGCCAGCAGTCTTAGAGGAAATAGCCAAGCTAGTGTGTGGACTAGAAAGGCTAACTCTTTACAAGGAAGTGTTTATTCTGTGTTTTAACAAATATAGCCTGCCTGCAAGATCTGGAATTCCTCTGGAATGGTGTTTGGTGCATAGGTTTTTGCAAAAGAAAGAACATGGGTAGGAGAGGTTCTTGAAGATAATACAGTCACTGAACTACAATGGTTCAGGATTCTTACTTTTCCCAAATCTTGTACTGCAGCTATGGACTTCATGTCTTCCTACCAGAGTAACTATTTTAGCTGAACCATTGAGGTTTTCATCAAAACGACTAAGCCAGTAAAAGTGACAATGATTTTACATGCCCTGCTCCACTTTTGTTTTGTTCTGCTGCCTGCATGGGAGTAGCTATGCTGGGATGTTGTTTTAACTATACTAGAATTGGTTTTTAATTTAACATTTGTGTGCACATGACCTCTCTGTCTCATGTCTACTTGGCATATGAATGAGTAAGGGTGTCCTTTCCCTGGGTTGTTTGTCAGAGAAGAAAAACAAAAGTAAAGGACATATGTCATTCTTCAGACATAAATTCATCCACTTTTTATTCCTTTTTCCTGTTAAATTCTGTAACTTAACCACCATGGACAGCTTTTTTAAAGTGTCTCTAGCACCTGTTTTCTTTCTGTCTACTTCACACAAGTTTTGGAAGGACTCCTCTACATTTAAAAAAACTGAGCATACAGTCAAAATATAAAGTGAGGGTGTGGGGAGAACTTTCCCTTTTGAAGACACGTGTTATTTTTAAGGGCTGAATGTCTAATAATCTGCCTGATAAACATGAGAACATCGTGATACATTTGTTGAATGAAAGTGTGACAAATAGAAGGCAGGAACCTATTTCAAAGAATGGTGCTGGGATTTTGCTGATATTCTAGAAGTAAAAATGTTTAAAAGTACAATGGCAGAAGCAGATGGTTTTGAATTTTGCCAATATAATGAGCATAGGGTAGAAACTGAGAACAATTGTGCTGTGTTCTTCATATTTTCCAGAGCTTGCCTCTGGCTAGGGTTGGGTGAGGGATGAGAAAGAAGGAAGGACCTAGACTGAGAAGCGTGCTGAAAGTTTGTTTGTTTTTTTGGAGGAAAAGAAGAAGTGGTTGAGATGATGGTGCTTCACATCCCAGAGGGAGTTTCGCTTCACAGATAAGCACCCTGAGTCATGAGCTGAATACGTGCCAGGATGTTTCAATGGTACAAGTAAATCCTATCAAAGTTTGCTGTTGTGGTTGGACGTGCTGACTCAAAGCACTTACTACGTGAGCTACCAGGGAGAAATGTGGCTGGTAGTTTCCACATGTAGGCAGAAATCATTCTTTACATGAACGAGAAACAATCTTGGTATGTGAAAATGCAAACTGTTTGTTTCAATGAAGAGGCTGGGTTTGGCTTTACTCCATGTAGTTATTTGAAGGCTATTGAGAAATGCAAATCATGATTTATTTTTACTGTGCTATGTGATGAGACTCATACTTCAGAGGCAGAGAGACAAGTTTCTGGACTGTGTCCAGAAATTAGCCCAAACAATAAAATAAAAGAATCGCAAAACTTATGCAGTTTGTTTAATATGGTTACGATAACTTGAAAAAAAAAAAAGTAAAGGCGATTCACAAAGGATGAAAGCAGGTAACTGTCCCAGGGGCTTGCTGCAGAAGGAGCTACATTTCGGTCTAGTGGCCAAAGGTTTTCTGGGGGCTTTAGACTTTTCCATTAATTCAGTTTGTCCCTTTAGGGGTTTTCTCTTCCTCCTGTCTTGTGTTAACTTATTCAGGTAAAACATGCTCAATGTACATATGTTTTACTCTTAGCTGCCAGACACCTCACATAGTCTTTTGTATTCTGTCTGTGAAAAGCGTTGGCAAAATTTGAGAGACAGCATGGAAGGTTCTTGCAAATTGCTTTTAGAGTATATGTTGCTAGCTATATCTTGGTCCATGGAGAAATGCTTTTAAATTATCCTAAACCATTTATTCTGATGAGGTACAAAGAGTTGTACTTAGCTAATAAATTAAAATATTCTCTTACTTAGGAGAAGAGGCTGACAAACATATTTATAGGATCATTCTGCTGTTTAATACAATTTCCTTTCTTTTTACTCCAACAAATCTGAACAGTTGAGGATTAACTTGAGACAAACTGGTTTGAAGGCAGAATTTATAAAACCTCACAAAATCTGTGTCTGTCGTATGATCTAATCTCCTCATTAAAGCGGGTCAACTTTAAATAGAAATATTTTAACCTTGCTGCCCTCTCATAATGCCTTCCATATTGACACACCTGCCTTTTCTTTGCAGTTTCAAATACCTTAAGCATAATGCTAATGATGCTCCTCTTTGAAATGTGTTAGACAGAAATATTCTTGCCTGAGTGCAGCAGGAAATTGAAATGGTGTGATGCCAGAAGCTGAAGAAGGCGCATGTTTGCACAGCACTGGGAAATGCAGGGGCTTTGCTTGCAGAAGTTCCCTTCGGGATTTCCCCTCCCACTTTCTCTCAGCAAGGGCAAACGCACAGGTCTGAGTTTCAGTCCAATGCTGTCTGTGAGAACAAACCACTGTTTTCAGAGTACAAACACAACTGGAGCTATCAGACCACCCCTGAATTGGCCTAGGATCCCTCACAACACAGGCCTCCAGATACAAGGCTGGCTGCTTCTGGGACCTTGCCATTACTTGCTTATCTGTGGGTATGCCCATGTTTTCCAAGAAGAATAGACAAATAGCAATATTCCATGCTTAATACTGGCATTAAACAGCTGGTCAAAGTCTGTAGGTCTGCTAAAAATAAGCACTACTGCTTTATACCAGCTGCCCTAGTGATCTTGTTTTCCCAAAGTCCTTTTTAGAAAAAGATTCCATATTGAAGGAGTGGAGTGGCGAAAGAAAGCTTGAAGAAGGAAGAAGTTGCCCATGCAAGTGTTATGATCAGTATTGCTGGCCTTCTTCCAAAACTGTGAGTTCTTCTGTGAATTAGAAAGTGCCACTAATAATCAAGGGAGGGTTCCTAAAGTCAAGGGAGAGAAGGCGGAGGCTCGAACAGCTTATTGCTATGTGACCCTTAATCACATCCCAGGCACCTAGATGTTCTCATTAGGGGTGAACTAGGAATGCTTAACAGCAAGATCATTTACTGTTGACTACTCCCACTGATCTCCTCTGTTCTCTGGGAAAGCCAGTAATGAGCAGTTCAGACGCTGTGTGGGGCAGCAAGACCACTCAGTCCAGACTGTAGGCACATTCAATTTAGCAGTGAGTTGGCAGCTGGCTGGCGCACACCACAAAATATGCTGTATTTCTTTATCAAATCAACAATAAGTGTTTGTGTTTGTTCTGGTCTGTGTGCAAGAGCTCACGTATGCCTGCATACCTCATAACTCTGCCCAAGCAATTACATCCCATACTTCCCTTTTCTGTGTTGCTGTATTAAGAGTTACCACATTACATAGCTATACAGAGATTAAGCCTATCAAAATACATACCGATATACAGCATTTCCTTTCCCACTTATGCTGGAGCTCCAAAGCAATAATTTCTTTCTTATTCTCTTTTCTTTGCTCTTTTTTTCTTTTTTAGTCAACTTTATAGCATTTTCATCTGTCTTTGCAGTTATGCCTTTGCCCTGTCTGTTTGCGTTCTGGCACTTGACTTTGAACTCTTCTCTGTCTTATTGCAAGTTCAACAGTTAATGGTGGAGAGTTAAAAAGTCTTATAGTAAAAAAGAAACAGAAGAAAGGGGTGGACAGAGGCAAGAGTAAGTACTACCTGATAAGCCTGGTAGGTGTGTTGGGGTTAATAATGAAATGTCCAAAAGTCAGTCTTCATGGTTACTGTCATGGGGCCTTAGAAAACAAGGACAGAAATACTGCTTTTACTGGTTCTAATGACATCCTATGTTTAAACACAGACTAGAATTTGTTTAGCTCCATGTCATCCTTGCAATACTGCTGCATGTTTATTGTGCTCTTCTTAAAAGTCAGTTGACATCTCATTTCTGTTCTTGTCCACCTTTCTGTTCTTGCACCAGAAAAGATCTTCTTTCAGTAGTCCTTTTTAGCCATATGTCTTCTCAAATTTACTCTGTGGGAATTTTCTGTAGCCCTATAATTATCTCTATTTATGCAATGGAAGTCTTTTTGCAAGTCCTATTTAGCATTTGCTAACTGCTGTTTGTGCTTGCCTCTCCCTACTAACAATGGACTTTGGATTTATTTTTTTTTTTCTGTATGATTAGGACGTTTTTAACTCTTGCATAGTTGGACGGAACTACTTAGCAAGTACTGAACGTGATATTTTAAATAACAGTTCTTTGCAAGGCACCTCTTCAAGAATGCTATTTGAAAGCTTTAACTAAGACTGACCTTGAAATTATAGGCAAGACTGAAATCTCAGGCTAGTTTTAAGTGATGTGAAATCATACTGTGCAAAACTTTTAGTTCCTTTATATCCATGCCAAATGGAAAATTTGTTGAATCTTTGCCCAAATCATGCCAAACATGTTTGCAATAAGAGCAGCTGTTGTTACTGCAGCACTGGATGCAGCTTCAGTATTACTGAGATGGCTGTACAGTGGTGCATATTCTTCCCTACCAACTGATTTGGGATGTTTTCAACACCAAATAGGTGAGTTGGGAGGGGGAAGATGGAAAGGGGAATTATACTCTTGCTGAAGTCCAGTGCTGGAGTATGTAGAAACCAAAGAGGTGAAATACCCTAGAGAGACGAGTGTTTAGGCAGAGTAATAATATTAAAAATAATCAGATCTACATGGCCCCAAACATGACAATTCATCTTAAATATGTTCTGTAACGTGTTCTCGGTTATTGTGATTAATTAACATTCATAGGATATGACTGAAATACAGCTGATGAAAACAAGCATCACATGAGGGATGATCAGTGTGGTATTTTCTCCTTTCAGATTTGACCACTAAGAATAATCAATCTAGGTGTGAATAGCCTAGAAAGCTCATTCATACTTAGCTCCAGCCAAGGGGGAACTTCCAGTGTGGGAACTGAAGTGGGATTTAGGCTGTACTGGTCACCAGTAGCTGTGTCCACACTAGCTCTTATTTCTTCCTCTTTTGTTAAATCCCTGTCTGCCTGATGTGGCTCTAGAGATTTCTGTTACCTTGAGAGAGAGTTTTCACTTTGGATAGCCAGGTCTTGGGGAGATTTTGTGGACAGGAACAGCAGGGATAGGGCTTAGCTGGTGCTCTGTCAGTGACATTCAACATTTACATTAAATCAGTACGGTTGACTGGAGCAAGTCTTATCTAAGCAGTGTTTAATGAGCTCATGCACAGTATTTTATCAACATATTAGAAGGAATGTTTGTAAAAAAGATACATTTCTCTAAAGTATAGAAAGTTCCTGAAGCTCATTCTGGAACTGCATGGAAAACATTTTAGAGGTTTTTCTGCATCCTTGAGCCAATTTCAGTACCTGTTTGAGAAAACATATTTTCAAACTCAGACTACAAAGTGAACATGCTTGTTTTTAAGATCTCCAAATTAGATGGTGTAATGACTCAGCATGAAAACCAGTCACAGACAGTGAACATTCCTCCTCCCAGATGAGTGTTTCTAAGAAGCAATCAAAATGAAATGAGACAAGCAAAGAGAAGAAATTAATCAAGCTCTCACTTCATACAGATTGGGATTTTTCCTCTAGTATTTTTATTACATATTTTTACCCTGCAAGTACCTGATAAATATAAAAGGAAGTTAAGTTTTTTTTTCCTGCAAAACTAGGATAGAAGACACTTTAAAGTTGTTTTTGTTTTTAAGGAGGACAAATATTATGTCTATATTAAAATGGCCACCCATGCTGATTCTTAAATATAAGACTCATCTTCTACTTCCAGTGAAGCATTAAGTAACGCAAATATCTGTGGAGGTATTGGGTTAGCTGAAAAAATAGGTTTCCTACGGCAACCTGCTGAATAGTTCTTAATTATATCAATAGTTATCAATTTCTTAAAAAAAAAACCCAAAACCCCAAAAAGGAACAACCCAAAACTTTAAAATTTGCAAATGAATGACCAGAGTTCTGAAGTTTGATTAAGGTTGAATTGCCTTGAGTCGCAGCAGAACATGAGAGAATATGCTGTGTATTATATTTTTTAAAATGCATTCATTATTTTCCTGCTATGTTGCTTTCATTTGAAATAAGAGATGAAATAAGAGCATAATCCTGCGTCCCTTCTTCTCATTTAGGCTAACATCCTACTTTTTGCTAGCAAATAGAAAGCATTCAGATATATTCTGTTGAATACAATGCTGGGAGACTGGAAATGTGATTTGGTTTAGTAATGGTATTGCTGCTACTTGTTACTGTGACAACAGAGCTCCAGTGCTCTCTGAATGGTAGTAAATAACCTTATTTTGAGTATTTAGAAACTGGATACCGTTGGGCTCTTTACTGGTTATATCAGGAGTCCAGGTTAATGCTTTTTCTGTGTGAATCTTTTCCCAGCTGCGTGTCATGGTAATAAGATGTCATTGTGCAATTATATGGAGCCTTTCATCCCGATGTGTTGCGAGCAAAATCTTCAAGGTATAAAGTCAGCCACCGAGGTTCAGGATGTGTGGGATGGGAAGCTTCAGGAGCGCCACCTTTACTCTAGGGCTAAACAGTACAATGGTCACTCAGATTCTCTGTTTCAGGATGGAAGGAGCTGCTCATGATGCTTCTTGAAAAAGACAATACCAGTGATTAACGATCCTCCTTTTGATTTACGCAACATCTAAGATCTAAAGATAGACCTTCATATACATGGGAGTCACTCAGAAAGGGCAAAATCTTATATATGTCTTAGCTTTTTCTTAGTGGTATGCACCTAGTTCAACATACCCCTTTGGAACAAAGCAGAGTTTTTAAACTTAGTAGCATATCTTACCAAGGAGATGTGAATTTCTTAAGTTTTCCACGCCTTTATGTCCTACTGTAGTCACACCTTTTGAGTGTGGGAATCATTTACCTCAAAACAGGAAACAGGTTACTCCTGACTGTCTCTGGTGTCCACTCCCTAATACAACAGCACTCTACAAGCTTAATCTGCAGACAAGAAACCATAAATTTGGTTTTTGAAACTGGAGCAAATGCTTCTAGGTCAGCCGTTGACCCCATTTAGGCCAAAAGCAAAGTATTGGTTAACCTCAGTCAACAGCATTTAATCCATGGGTCATTTTTTTTTAATGTTAAGCCATTAAGAGTTATTTCTGTTTCTTATAATACTGCTTTTCTTGTTTTAGCATGGAAGGTACCAATTTACTTTGTCTAGGTGAGAAATGTAAGACAACATTAGACATGAGACCTTTAAAAAGAAGAGCGCTTCAGTGTATTCTGTTCCAGCCAAGGCAGGATCCAGTCCAACAATGCTGGTACATCGCTGTAGTTTTGGTTGGAATTCAATAAACAGAAACACCTCACACACATCATTTTCATAAAGCCACAGGCACTCTTTCTACATTAAAGTCTTTTTACATTAAAGACTCCAGTGTTTAGCATTTGTAAACTTGATAACAAACATGGCTAAATTAACTACACATATTGTAAAATGTTCTCTAAACCCACATCCCTCTCTATTCAGCTGTATACAGAGGCAAAGAAGGAGACATATGAAGACTCCTGACTTCAGAGATGTTTTAACAAAAGGCTGGTTAGCATGGTATCCCTCCAGATGTGAAGTGCATTAGGAGGAGCAGATTACAGAAGGATGGCTGTTAAATGCAAATTTTCACCTGCTTGATATAGTTTCCCGCTGCTCCACTTACAGCAGTCTAGAATATAAAATGTTTGATCAAAGCCTTGCTGAAATGCAATTTCCACTTAAGTCAGCAGGAATTTTTGCTTGAACAACTACAGGATTTAGTACACAGGATTTCATAGAAACTATTTATTTCAGTGGGAAGTTTAGTAGTAAGTGCAATGACAGAAAAAGGGGAAATAACTTGGGATAAGGGATTTGTAAGAAAGTTCCTGTGTATGCATAAAAAATATCCCAGATACTTTTTAATGTTTTTTTTTTCTCCTCTTGTAACACCTGTGTTGTAAAAATCAAAAACAATGTTTCATTTTAAAGTTAGCTGCGTTAAATTTTTTCTTCTTCCCCCATTACTCATATTTCTTTTCCGGTTTTTATTATCCTGCCCCAATGGGGATTTTCTTTTAACTTTGTTATATTATAATAGTTAGCGTGTGTACATGAAAAAACCACTGACCTTTTAGTGACTTGTGAGTCACAGGATTAATAGCTGTGCATATGACCTTTTGAATATGGGAAAAAAATTCCATTAACCTGGTTTTCAGGTGAACAAAATGTAAAATTCCTACTCTTTGTTTTCTCCACATTTATTGCAATAGATTACTTCTCTTTTATAATTGTCTCAGATTTTCAAGTTGTATATTTTGATTACTAATCTATAGAGTTATACAGATAATAATATAGGTAATAATATAGTTATACATTCTATGTTGGTTATAATGCCATCAATAAAATGCAGATATTTTGTGCATTTTGGGGCATGTAGCTTCCATAATTGAAGATATTTTGAATTAGTTGGCTAAGGTCAGTCTCTAAGCTCATCATTATGTTCACTCATGTGAATAGTTTCAGAGAAATACCATAGGAAATCCAGAGCCCGTCATGCCAGTGGTCATGCTGCTGGAAGCATAACAGAATGAGGGAGAGAATCTTGGTTATGGCTTTCCTCTGTAATTCACCCAACAAATGCCAGGACCAGCATTAGGACTTGGGATTTGCCTCACACAGTGACCTTTAGGGTAAAGACAATTAGTGAAAATTTGCAGAAATAATTCCTAATTTTAGAAGTTATGACTACCAGTAGCTTTCTCTGAACTTCATGGGAACAAAAAGCTTCATCCCCAAGATGTCACCAGTTTCAGATACCCCATATGGAGACATCCAAAAGTGGAAGTCACTTGGGTAAGTTCTGGCCTTAACCTCTGTGTCTCTAAAACCATTCCGTGTAACAAGCAGAGGTTATGAAAAGTGAGAGGGACAGGAAGATATCGTGGGAGAAAGATACTTGGCAGTGGCATTTGCTGCAGAGAAAAAAAGGAAAAGAAAAAGGGACACAAATAGCAAGGAGCTGTTTGGGCTCAATAGAAGGGGAGCAGAGCAGTAAAATCATCACTTTGCAAATGGAACAAAATCCAGTCTGTCTCAACATATATTTTCCAGGTGCATTTTGCAGCCTATAGAGAGCACTGATGGTAAAGCACTCTATGTATTGTCTGGAGTGTAAAGTAATATTCAGTTTGCATGCTATTTTATTTTACTTCATTTTTGACCCTTCTTGTATTGTTTTCATTAGTGTAGGGCTTTCTTTATTTACTGAAAATCAGACTTCTTGTGAGTCAGACTTGCTGAGAGCATGGGAGTATGTATACCAAGGAAGTGTATCCCTTAGCAACAGAATGCAAGTTAGGGTTCTTCAGAACTTCTCTATTCATGTTTTCGCTCATTGTTGATAGGTCTTTTACAGAGAAATTGGCTCAGTCTTCATTTGGAGTGCTTTAGACCCAAATGTTAGTCAGGTTTAATGAGACAATTTTGGGAGTTTCATTTGCTGCCAGACAGTTAGTGAAAACACGCACAGGGTTACATCAATTGTTCCAAAGGCAGAGAGCTCCTCAGGAAAAAGGTAAGGGGAGAGAATTATGTCACTATTTTTGTAGGTATGAGCTAATCTACTTAACAAACATATGAACTGTAGAGAGGGTACATTTTAATCTAGTTTGTCTTCATATTGTTTGCCTTAGTCAGGCTTTAGACATTAAGGAACAGGTTGCCCTGTCAGATGTATCAGTTAAGTGATTTTACCCAGGATTTTACTAGAGGAGTTACACTTACAGCAACTGGGTACATCATCTTTCTGTTCCAGCGCCTGTTTTACTCCAAGCCTGCAGTGACACACGGATGGCAGTCTGAAGCAGGCATGCCAGGGGCTCTCAGGTCTTACATCCTGACACCCTGTGTGCCCTGCTTTAGGTGACCACTGCACTTGGCTCTCCATGGTTGTCACCGCCACCACTCCACCCTTCCTGAAGCTGATGGATCCTGACAGCAAAGGACAAGAGACTGGGTTTCCACTGATGCCCATCTCCCAGAAGGTGGCCCAAGGCAAGTCAGAGTGTTCCCACACATTTCCCATGCAAGGCAGCAGCATCTTCTGGGTGTTGTTAGCACCCAGAACTCACACCTCAAGCTGCCCAGCTTTTGACATTGTGCATTTCCACACTGATGGTGGCTGATGAGCCCCAGACCAATGCCCCCTATCCATATTTATTGGACCCATAAACCAGACTCTTCGGTACATGTTTAATGGAAAATCCCCAGACAACTAAAAGGTAAGGATTGACTTTATTGTCCTCTGTGTATAATAAATCAGGTAGCAAAATCACTAAAGGCTAAAGTGGCCAAGTAGGGCTGATAAGAATGAGAGAATTTGGAGAGGAAAATATTTCTAATAAATGGAAAAAAATTATTATTTTCTTTGCCTTTTCTTGTTGGTGGCATAATTTACTCTATTGTTTATTTTCATTCTATATAAACCCATTAAATTTTGAAGGATAAAAAGAAATCCTAGTATGCTAAAGAAAAACTAGTCTTTATCTAAGTATATTGCTTAGTTAAATGAAGTGTGTTGCATATTCTGACTTCAGATCTTTCTTTAAGTGTCTTTTCTGTGTTGTTGACTCAGTGAATACTTAATTTATTTTCTGGCAGTGTTCCTGAAAGGAAAGCCAAGGAACATAATCTGAATAAATAATTGTAGTTTATTTTGGCAATATATTGTAGCAACTCAAGTGGTCAGGTATTTTATTTTTTAACTGAAGCATGCTATCATCTTGGAACCTCACCCAGAGCTTTCTGCCACTTTGTGCAACTTACCTGTTTCACTCTACTACCTGTCCATCTTTTGTAAGTAATGCAGAGGACTTTTAGCTAAATGTTGCTGTTTCTAGTTTAAGATATCTGTCTTAAAAGCCAGAAACCTAGCACTAGAGTCATAGAATTGTTTGGCTTGGAAGGGACCTCAGAGATCATCTGGTTCCAACACCCTGGATTAGGAATAGTAATGTCCTTGTGGTACCCTGAGTAATGTGGCTGATATACTCACAGGCATCATCATTCTGGCATATTTGTAAGTGATTTCTGTGAAAAAACTTTAAAAAATGATAGGAAAATGAATGAACCCACAATCCTGGGTATTCAGGTGGTTTTCTATAAAAGGACCCTCCATAAAATATCAGATTTGAGTAAGTCTTGAGCCAAAATACTGATTTGCAAATTTATTGCACCTAAACCTGGAAAAAATATTTCCAGCTAAAATCACAAATATTTTCTCTCTCAAAAATAATTTTTTTAATTGAGAAATTTTCATTTAAAAAAGTAAGTATACTTTTTGGCTTATACTTGTGTCACTGTCATATTACCTTTACGAATAGGAAAAGGTAATTATGACAGACAAATAAGCAAGTGATTGCATAGGAACAAATAAATATAGGCTGAAAATCTGCTAAATCTGCTTTGCTGCTGCTTAATGAAGATACTCTTGAAGAAGATAGTTGTTTTCAGTTTCAGTTTTGGCTTCTAACATCTGTGGATTTTACCTTGACCATTGTTATGTGAAATGCATCAGCCGTCTCTGGGATTGTGTACAGGCAGAGGGAATTGGTTTCACACAGCATCTCCTGGCAGCACCAGGCCTAAGAACAGCATACTTGAAGGAATGCCCTGTATTCTTCCTGTAATCTTGCCACAATCTTGCTATAAACTGAGAATTTTGCTAAGGCTTCTGGTAAAATCAGTTTTTTAAAGGGAGAGTCTGCAAAAGCACCACATTACTAGAAATGTCCTTCCTTTGCTTCTATTTCTGTGGATAGCCTTGGCAGAAAACTCACAGCATAAAAGAATTTGAGGATTCCTTGGGCCATATTTATTTTCCTTTTCCCATCTCCATTTTCTTCTTTTCAAACGTGAAACCAAAACCAAATACTTTCAGACATTCATTAAGGAAATCAAGCTATAATTACTGGTGAGTTCCACCCTGACATAGCATGAAATGTGGCTGCCCACTTAAAGCAATACAAATCTGTTTGGTTTTGCCAAGCAGAGAGCTCCTAGTTAATAAAACAGCCGTTTTCTTAAACAAGAGGAGTGAAATGACCTGTAATGATCTATGCTGAGCTCAGTGGATGGGAAGACCATGCCTGGTCTTGGCAGGCACAGGAGCTGACCTGCAGGTCTTTGACCCTTTGCGGGCTGTTTTGCAGAGGTATGTCTGTGCTGACCATGCTGCTGCAGAGGATGCATTTGGTTTGTGTTTACTTCATCCTTTACGTAAGTGGAAGTGGTGAGAGGCAGCTCTCCTCAGTGGATGCAATGCTGTTCAGGGATGTAGGAGGTGACACTTCCCTGCTGAGGATGCTGCTTGAACCTCCCGGCCCCACCTCTGCCAGGACATGGCTGCAAGTTGGATGCAAATAGCTGCAGGCAAGATTTGGGTGGGGAAGCACTGGGTAGGTTGTCCTGACCTAGCTGATGGGCTGCTGGAATGTGAGTCTATAAGCCTTAGGTTCTGGTTCCAGGTCAAGTAGAAATCTTCTGTTTTGCACAGCCAAAACACTAAGGCTTTGCATCTGAAATATATGTCACTGTCCTTGCTGGGTTTGTTGCTGGTAGCCGGTGGGGTTGATTCTGGTTTTGGTTTTTTATTTAATTTGGTTTTGCTTTTGAGAAAAGCCTGGGGTGTATCTGGATGTACAGGCCTATGTAAGAATAAAGGATATTTATTTTGGAGGCTGGGCCTGGGTTGCATTTTCGATTTTTTTCTAATCCCTGAGTTGGGAAACTGAATCTTATTTTTCCTGGAATACAGGGGGGAGGGTGGCAACAAGAATCAGTGTGTTAAGCCATTAGCCACCAACTGCTAGAGTACAAATATTGACAAGTGCAAAGGTTTGGTGGTCTTGCTTTTCTCCATGAATATCAGCAATCTATCACACAAAGCCTGCCTGTACTTCCAGGAGGCCTGTCCCTGCGTAACATGATTATTGCAGTGTAATAGGGAGGTAATGTCAGGCATGGGTAGTACAGCCTCCACTGAACCTTCATTACCCAATGCCCGCTTATATGGAGCTTTGCCTTGAAACACAGATGTCATACATAAACTTTATGGTTCTAAAATCAGCAAACTGCTTTCCTGAATCATACTTCCTCATAAGGACAATCTTATAAGTTAGTATCTGATAATTTGATTGTGGATCTCAGGTCTCTCCTTTAAAAGATCACGTGCTCTGAGGGACATCCTGCAGGAAGAATGCTGTAGAAAAGAAAAATGCTAGGAATATAATAACTCTGGGAACTGAGCAATTTTCAAAACTGAAGCACCCTGCAGTGAGATCTGTGAAATGGATGGTCAGTGGGTTCTGAAAAGGGATCTGTGAACAGAGAAGTACATGGTAGCCTCAAAAATCTTGTCTAAGAAAAGAAAAAATAATTGAAAACTTTCCACTGTTCAGTCTGGCTAAGATCCATGAGCTTGCAACACTGAGTCATTACAAAAGATGAATCACTGGATGCCGTGGGCAATTTTAAATCCTTATTGATGAGACGTGCTCAGAGCAAGGCTAGAAGCCCTGGTGTTGGAGACATCTTCAACTTGTGAGACAGGTAGAGCCAAGGAAAGAAGCGTTATCTTGGCCCATCATACTGTATATCCTCAGCCAAATTGCATACTCATAGTTTTTTTTTCCTTGCTACACAGTGGGTTGAAGCTCAAAATTTCTAAAAGACCCTGTATATTTAGAGCCCTTGAAATATGCCATTACACTTCAGATCTGTGCCCCTTCTGGTTATTCTAAATCTGTTCCACACTATCAGGCTTGTCTCCCTGGGATTGCCCTTAGCTCACTGTTGGTTGTATCGTGAACACATTGCAGCAGGTTAGTCTCACCCAAAGGGGAATAAAAAACCCTAAAAAACCTACACAAGGTTTTAAACTGTAAAGCTTGCTAATGCTATTCCATCAGAAAAAAGCACAAGGACAAGGTTTCTCAGGCAGTGAGCTGGGATTTTTTCTGAGAGCCCCTGAGCAACAGTGATAGAGCCGTTTACTCATTGTCTGGTGTCCCCCTTCTAAGGCAAAGCCAGTAATACTTTTCTACGTCATCCATAACTCCAAGAGAGGGGCAATCTCAAGGATGAAATCTGAGACTTGCTGGCAAAATTCCTGCTCAGTAAGCAGAATTTTGCTCCCCTGCTGTGGTTTTGCTGTGGATAGATTCTTACAGCTGCACACATGTTCCTACAATTACATACGTGCCTTGCCATAGCAATTTTACCAACACCTGGCAGTATGAAGATGATGCATGCCTCAGGAATAAACCCATCATATGGATAAGTAGCGTATTGCTAGAAAAGAGGCCACCAGCACTGAGACCACTTCATTATCCAAGTCACATTCTCCCAGTGGAATTCCCACTGTACAAAAAGATTTTCAAGGAAAGCTCTGTGCCGCCTCAGCAAACTTAATTTTCAAAATGACACTTGTGTCTGAGTGGTTTGCAAATGAAAGAAAGAAGGAAACAGAGTCTCACTCATTTTGCTTACCTGTTACATTATGGTCAGTGTTGCCCTTTTTCCTTCATTTTCTGTTGGGCAATCATTTTCTTGGGAAGTTTTGTGGCTTTTTAAAGACATGATATCATGTCTTCCTATTTATAACTGCTCCAGCTTGTGAAAGCAGAGGATTTATCTGAGGACACAGAGACTGATGAAACTATTTGTTGATCATAGGGTGGTTATAGGGACAGTGGAAATGTCCTTCTTTTCACTGCAATGTGTAGATTTCCAGACCTGCAGAGGAGACAGAGGATTGTGAAAGGAGACTGTAAGAGCACAGAAGGAAAAGAGCTGTATATGCAATGCACAGTATGGATCACATCATCTATCTATCCAGGTTAAAGCAGCTATAAAGAGATCAGATCTTGAAGCCGAGGTAAACAGGCAGCAGCAGCTATTGTGGGGACATGGGTCAGATGGTAACAGCTAGGGAGAGCTCAGATCCATTTAGTCGTGGTTTAGCTCTTTGGCTCTGCCCTGCAGCAGGGAGAGGCAATGGGTGACCTCCTGAGGTCCTTCCCTGCCCTTCTTTCTGTGATTACAAAATTACATGTAAATAGTTCATGTTGAACTCAAAAAGCCATCATGAGAAAGATAATGGCTGTGACAAGACCATTCATAGCTCATATACTTGTTTTTGTTAGCATAACTACAGCAAAGATAAAATAGAGTCAACGATGCAGAGCTCTGTTTGAAAGAAAGCCTCACAATTATTTCCTGTATTAGTGAGATGATGGAATAAACACAGAAATGGATGCACTTACATAAAAGATATGAACTAGAAAGATACTCAAGTGAAAAACTGCCATCTTGTTAGTTTAGCTACTTTCCATACAAATATCAAAATTACCTATAAAAGCAGCACTACTAATCCCTTCACTGCTTGGGCTCTCAAGTTCCACAAAATAAGCTTGTCATGAGGTAGTTATTACCTGTTACTGCCCTTGTATCATTGTAGAAAACAGCAGTCACATTGGACTAAAATGTGAGTAGAAATGCTGGTTGCTGTAATGCCCATTTGAGTAAGGATGTATGACAGAACAAGCAATTCTTGTCATTTGCTGACTTTTATGAGTCACTTAATAAATATTAAGACAACTGGCACCCAGTGCTATGCCCAATAGCATATCTTACCACAAGTGGACAACACAGAACATACATCTGCAAAATAAGGTGTCTTATGAATGTAAGGCACACCTCTAATGCTGAACAGGGCTTGACTGGACTAGTAACTGCATGGAAAATCCATTAAGGCTTCTCTATATAGGAATATTTGTCTACTCTGAACGAGACTACCAAGTGTAGTGGTTGAATATTATTTATCCTACTGCAGGATACTCTTTACTCCGAATTAAAGTAAATTAATACAATTTGTTCTCTTAGTGCCAGATTCAAGCAGGGCTTTAGGGGTTGCCTGAGTTATCCCAAGTACTTGCTAGGCAGAGGTATCTTTCATTTCACATATAGGACCAAAAAAGTTTGGACTCCTCATAATTTTAGCCATTTGTTTTAGAAGTAGTTGCCCTGGCTAAATTCCAATTAGCAGTAAAGGTGGACTTAAGGAAGAGGGAAAGGGGACTTGGAAGACATGAAGGATGTCCTCTTGTGAAGACTCTAGATATCTTGAAATTAATTCTCTACTTAACATAGCTTCCCTTTGTCACCTTGGCATATCAGACTTTCAGTTTTCTTTCCCGGGATTTTAAAGAAAAGAGAAGGATTGGTGACTGCAGGTGGGGAATAAGTCTACTTTTCAGAGAGCAATCTTCCGAAGACATCTTCAAGAATGCCGGATTTTCAAAGGTTCTGTTGTGCAAAAGATGGTAGTGCAGAGATGATAGTGGAAGTGGAAAGAAAACAAATGAGTAATGGAGCAGTGTGGCTAGACAAGTATATGGACTGTATTAAGGATAGAGAGAAAAATCTACAGAGAAGAGACTATAGAAGTTGACAGGTGACTGCTTGAGGTCCTAAATTATAGTAGAGTTCATATCATAGAGTTCAGTGAGCATGCTGGATCTGTCTCTTCCTCTGCCTTTCATAGCTCTGGAACTAATTTTACATATTAAATGAAGTACTTTGTTGACCCAGTGTGTCTGGCACTGAATTTATAAATCCATCCTTTCTATTTCAGTCAGGCGTGACTGGGTGAACAACCTCTATAACTAAAAGAAGTGACATGAATAATTCTTCGTTGAAATAAGGTCAATGTTATCCTCATGTGACTTGAGCTGTGTGGAAGGAACAAAGACCTACATCAACCGGGAGCTATTAGCAACTCTGGGTGCAGACGTATTTTGTCATAAGTCTCAGCTAATAATTAAAGAGTCATTATGATTATCTCATTTTTTTCAAGAAAACAATATTCGTCATAGAAATGTCTTTCAGCATCAAATTCACCTTGGGGTGAAAGAAATTTTGTCATTACAAAGCAACTTTCATGTTATGCCCTAGTGCACATTTACTAAAAAGTTGCTAGTATTCATATTCTGCTTGGTCTTTGTCATCATAAACCTAATCTTTTCTTGTCATATTAAAATGCAGTTTATGTGGGTTTTTTTTGTTTTGTTTTCTGTTTCTTTATGTAATTCTGACTTACCATTTCAATATATAACATAACTGATTTACTATTATCAGCTACCTTTGCTACACATACAATATTTTCAATGTAAAAAGAGTAGTAAGAGTGGATGCAGCCTGCTGCTGTTTTCAGATAGCATCAGAAGAGAAGAGTTTGGGTTTTTAAAATATACAGTCTCAATCTAGTTTAATTTATGTGGAAAGCTTATTTTGTCCTTACCACAAAAAGAAATGAACAATTCTGTAGATGATTTTTTCTACAGAACGTGGCCATAAAATAGCAAAATGCAGTACATCTTGCTAGTAGAAAATTACAGTATCTTTAACAAAATGAACTTACATAGATTTTTCTTTGATTGTTGGAAGTATCCTGCCTTAAACAGTAGGCAATCTTTTTGGAAATGCTTAAGTTACCAGTTTCACTACCATTTTATACTCCTGCTTACTGTCAATAGAAGTTCACATTCGGCACTATGTCTATCTAATTCTGCTTAGAGAAAGGAATGATAAGTCATGTGTATTGCATTGGAAAAACTGTATTATTTTCTTCTGCTTTTCCTTACTTAACTGTAACTATTCTCAGCGCAAATTAAATAGCATAGATAGGAAAACTTGTCTTTCTCAGATACACTGATTTATCAGTTCTATGTATAATATTAAATCCATGCTACACAATTTTATAAACATGCCACCAGCTGCATAAACACAAGGCTTTAAAAATTGCTTGTGGAAAACTTATGATCTACTACTGAATTATATTCAAAGGTTCTGCTAGGTAAATATAAGGCATTCCGAGGCCTTGCATGAAAGATCAGAAAACAGTATTCTATACCACAGGTTTGTGAACCTTCTCAGGTTACCCAAGAGAAGCCATTTAAAATACTAGCTGGTCTGGAAAAGGTGTGGAGTAATTGGTACTGCTGTTTTATGGGAACCACTTTCTATAACTCCCAGATTATCTTCACATCATCATATTTGATTATTCTGGTGAGATTATTAAGATTGGGTAAAAAAAAGCAGGTGAAGATGTGGTTTATATCTTTTGCTCACGTCACAATATTTGTTGTTAAACTGTTCTCATAATTGGAATCTGGCACAGGTCATAGAAGAATGTATTTGAGTAATCTTTTTTATTTATTATTGATTTACCTGTCTGTTGCCCTGGTTATGTAAATACAGCTAAAACCAATTATTTTTTAATTCTGTTTCCCAGTGGTGGGCTGCTATTTCCAGTGACAGTAATAAATTTATTTTTATTTTAAATCCAGCAGATTGCCCAACTCTGGTTTTACTTAACAGTCTTTATAAGCATAACTACAGCCATTAACAGCAGATTTCTGCCCTTGTATTCAAAAGGCTCAGAATTCTGGCCAAACTCAGCAGCCATAGCATCAAAGAATCATACAAGCAGTTTGGTTGGAAAAGACCTTTAAGATCCCTTCAGTGATGTAGGAATATGACTAAAAGTCAATTTCTTATCAATTGAAAATAGGTCAGGAGATTAAAAAGGGTTGAACAAGAAAAATATTAACATGGGTTGAAAAGAAAATTCTAGATATAACAATTTATAAAACTGAAGTGGGATACATTTGATTTTAGGGAACTACAGTCAACTAGATCCTTTGAACATTTTAATTTATATAAGACAGTTTGTATAAGCTGACTCCTTTGAAGATGTGGGAATTAAATTTACGCATAAGCTCTGTTTTTCTGATTAATTCAATCAATATATTTTCCTTAAAGCCAGTGATCTTTTTTAACACTTCTTCTGGTGACAGAAAATATTTTAATTATTGGAGAATTAGAAATAAAAAAGTGACTTAATGTCTTTTTCTCTCCTAGCCAAGCTACTGCTCTCCTAAATAAACTGTTCTGCATTTTCCAGGGTCCTGCCTCCACAGTCCAATGCCAGGCAGTAAAAATGGAACTTGCACACCCTAACTCTATTTACACTGGTTTTCCAGAAAAGCAACTTAGTATGATCTTTGAATTTAACCTCACATCTAAACAATGCAGCATACTGAAACTATTGGCTCTTTAGTGCTAAACTTAGTGATCAGAAATTCCCTAGATTATTTTTGCATTCCAGGGCTGCTACCACACAAGATTCATGGGGACGTGAGAAAGATTCAAGATGCTAGACAAACATACATAGATATGTACATAAAAAATATATTATTCCCCAAACTATCTGGTGAACTAACATTTTCTTCTAACATCACTAATTAGGTCTTGAAAAACTTCTGTGGTGTCACAGATGTTGCTGGAGAGGAAACCATGCTGGCAAGCAAGGAGGAAGTAGTAACAGTGCTTTTGTTAATTTAACAGAATAGAAGGCTTAACCCTTTTAGTGTTAGAACAGGGACAGGACATGGTGTTTTATATGAAATATTTTCATCCATTTAAAGGTGCTAGTGCTTTTACCCTGGAAAGAGTTTTGGCACAGACTAACTGGGCAATTTACATAGGCTTCCTTTCATTATGTTCCCAGGTATAAATGGCACCATATCAAAAAGATTAATTTTTGATTAGCAGAAGGACAACATATCACAGGTTCTCTGGACTAATTTGGCTTCAGTCTCTACTGATAAAACGTGGAGGAAAGTCTAGCTCCACAGACCAGAGAGAAAAAACCACTTTTGGTACAAGTGAAAGTAATGGAATGTCATTCTCAAAAATACACGCAAGCAATTCTGATGGCTACCCAGTCAGTCTTGTCTGTTCTCAGAGACACAGAACAACAGAAGGGCTGAGGATGAAATGGACCTCTGAAGGTCATGTGGCCCAACCCTCTGCTCAAGCAGGGCCACCTAGTGCTGGTTGCCCCAGACCATGTCCAGTCAGGGTTTGAGTATCTTCAAGGATGGAGACTCTGCAACCTCTCTGGGTAACCTGTGATGGAGCTAAATCCCCATCACAGTACAAGAAGTGGTTCCTTATGTTCAGGTGGACCCTCCTGTGTTCCATTTTATGCCCATTGCATCTGTTTCTGTCACTTGGCACCACTGAAAGGAGTCTGGCTCTGTCCTCTTTGCACCGTCCCTCCAGGTATTTGTGCACACTGATGAGATGCACCCAAGCCTTATCTTCTTCAGGCTAAACAGCCACAGCTCTCTCAGCATTTCCTCTGGAGAGATGCTCCAGTTCTTTCATCATCTTTGTGGTCCTTCACTGGACTGTCTCCAGTATGTTCATGTGTCTCTGAGACGGGGCAGTCCAACACTGGATCCGGTATTCCAGGTGTGGCCTCATCAGTGCTGAGTAGAGGGGAAGGATCACCTCACATTGCCTTCCTCTTCTGTTTTCATTCTCAAACTAGGACCAAGGGCAAAGCACTTTCCAACGTCTTACCTAAAATTGGTAAAAGATATTTATTCTTATAAAAAAACCTTAAAATAATATTTTCTTATCAAACTCTTGGGGAAATAAAAAAATTAATAACTGTAGATTATAACAGGAATAGCCCTTGGGAAGTATCATCTGCCCATAGACATAGAAGAAACCATTGAACTTTCACAATGGTCCTTCCTAGTTTAGTCCCTAGCTTAGCTCAAGATAGAGGATATTGGAAGGTTTCTGATGCTCACTTCAAATGGTGAAAATTTTGTTTCTCCCTTGAGTAAGTTATTCCCTTTGCTGTAATTGTAATTATGGTAATTTTATGTATTAATTGTATTGTATGTATTTAATGTATTTAATTAATGTAATGGTAATCTGAAATTGAAGCTTTGGCCTCTAGCCATTGGATTGTTCTGTATGTTTGTATACCAAAGTAAAGACTTGTCTCCCTGTGAAGTAATACAGTCTCCTTGGGCTCCATATAAAGCAGGTTTTTTGCCATTCCTATGATTCTCTTGAGGAACCTTTCAATTCTTCTTTTACATTTTCTTTAGGAATGACCTAAATAAGAATAGGACATGGGACTGTACAATTCCAGTCATGGTCTGTCTGCTGTGGTGTGTGGTGGTGTCAAATATACCTGTATTAGTACAAGGTACACGCTAATGCTTTTGTCTTTCAGAATTTGCATGTAAGTTAGCTAAAAATGCAATGGTTGAGGCACAAGGTGGTTGATTTTGCTCACCCAAAAAATGTTACTGGTGGGGTGGCTGACTCTGAGCCCTGTTATGCCCCAGCTCTGCTCTCCACATGGCAGTGCAGAAGTTCAGCACACCTGAATGACCAATGTCCTCGATCTTGCTGCAGCAGTGTCCATTCAAGAGGTCAGCAGTGTGGCCACTCTGGGCATCAGGGTCCTGGGAGCAGCTGGGAGCAGGCAGGGCAGGACATCCCAGACAGGGCCATCCCACCGTCCCCAGCCAGGGTCTGGGCGAGCTGGGGAGCAAGGAGGGCAGGGATGTGGCCAGGCTGAGATGTCACGCTGTGGATGGGGGCCAGGATCAAGCCTAGTGAGGGGAACCAGGGTGAGAGAACCCTGGGATGGTCAGGCTCAGGTGGGAGGCAAACGGTAGAGACTTGGCTCAAAGCAGCTCCCATGGAAAGGGAGGTCAGCCCTTGCTGAGGTTCCCAGGAGGGCTGGCTGGCAGTCTCTCCCCACAGCCACCAAAGGGACCCTGCATCCTGCAGCCAGTCCTTTGGGAGCAGGGATGGTCTTGAGGCCCTGTCAGTATACCAGCTCTCCTCATAATAGTGGGATCTGTGGTTCAAACACTGACTTCTGCTTCGTTTAACCTATTCATTTATTTGACTGTCTCATTCCTGAGCCTATCACCACCTGCATGGATAAGGAATAAATAGTCAAGTAGTTTCCTGTTGTTAGGTCAGCATACATGCTGCTGTAATGGGGAGGACTCTGGAAGTGTTTATGCCCAAGGGTGGAGAACCTGCCTGAGAGGAATTAAAGCATAACTGCTTGTGAGTGCTGTGTTTTCAAGGAAGATGAACAATTTGGTGAATCTGGTTATTATATTGGCCAGCAATGAAACAAAAAACCCTGGGTGCATCGCGTCCTTGGAGCTGTGGATTTTCAGCAAGAAAATGTACAGGGGGCTAGAGTTCCCACAAGCAACTCATTCCAAGGTCCTCATTGATTGTGGGTGCTATTTTTAGGCATCCTCACCCACCTGCCAGGGAGATGACCAGGAGCTAATAATTCCCATGTTAGCAGGTTACTGGGAATGCCTCAGTACCATCAGTCTGGGGTGGAGAATAGCATTAGGCAATTCAGGAAGCATTTGGCAAAGCTTTTAGTAAGGACTTCTCCCTCCCCTAATCACCTAGTTGATACTCATGATACTAATCAAGATAATAGCTGTCCCTGCTTGTCTCTCTTCTTTTCCAGTCTGATGAAATGCAGTGCTCTCTTCCTGCTAAGGGAGACAAGTGGCAGGTGATCACAGAGGGTGTGGAGCTGCTCTGCAAAAAGTCAACAGGCAAGTGGATATGGCTTAAGTTCAACAAGGAAAATACACGAGACTACCTCCCCTGTTTAGTTTTTGGAACATAAAATTTGTGAAGTTCACTTTTGGCATGTGGGTGTACTGCCATTTTGGGTGGTGATGGGGAATGCAGCACTAATTTGGGAGCAGGTGATCATGATATAAAAGTGATTGTAAGGCTGCACCCTGGTGCTTATCTCTACTCTATTGTTCATCTCCTATCTATTGTTATGGTTATCACTTCCAATAAAAGGGCATTGATTTACAAAACACTTGAACTTTATTAACAAGGCATTGTTGTAAGATGATGAAGTCAATCGAGAGTTCCACAGAAGGAGGAGGAGGTGACTTGACAGAGTGTGATGTATGTATTTGCTGGTGGCAATGACTTGCATGACTGGCTCTTACAGGTCTGGGCTTACATTTCCTGCTGTTGCTGGCATATTCCCTAATGTAGTTTACAGTAGTTCTGTCTTGTGTTTCCTTGTCCAGATTGCATCCAGCTGCATGTCTTTCAGTATTTTTTTGCCATTCCAGCTGGATGGCCACACTAAATTGGAGAAGAAATCCAGTCACTTACCACTCTCCTTGTGAAGCACTAGATACCATAGGATTTACTACTTCTGTTGGTGTTTTGTTGGCCTCTGGACATAAGATTACAAAATATATGCTTACCACTCTTTTTTTTTTTTCCCCTCCCTTATGGTTCCAATTCTGGTCAATCTCTTGACCAGAAATTTTTCAGAGGGGAACCTCTTTTTAAGTAAGAGATTGCAGAAATTTTCTTCTTGAGGTCATGGGTGAATTGGAAAAACAAAGAACAGATAATTGCTCCTTGTTATTTTATTTGCCCATTTAAAAACATGTATTTAAACCTTTATTAGAGTCTTGAAGCAAACACTCCATTTAAGGCCTTTGGTGTTGAGTATTTTTTTCTTTACTGTGCAAGATCAGCATATTGTAAAACTCCTGGGAATACAGATCTAAAGGGACAGGGAAGGGTAAGCAGAAGAAGTATTTAGTGAAGGATGTTAAACTATTCCAGACAGAATCCTTGAGGGAGTATCTTTCAAGAGAAATCCCTAAGTGGCAAGACACAAGCTGGGAAAATATTAAGCCAACACATTTTACAGCCTTCTGAGAAGAGCTGGTGGAATATTATGAGGAATGTTTTCCTTTCTTGGCAATTCAGGTTCCTCCTGTGTGCAGTGCTGGCAAAATGTTAAGCATCTTATGAAATACTGCATTTAAATACATGAGTTCTAACAGGTATCCACAGCTATAAACTACAGGGCTGAGTGTGGCTACCTCCAGTGGGTTGTCAGAGGCTTCTGCCAAGTGGCTGCTGTAGCTCCCTCCCCTCTCCCTCTCCAGTAGTGGTTCATCACCGTGTGTCTGCACTGGGGGATCAGAGCAGACCCCCAGTGGCTGAGAAACTCCTTAGAGCACTGTAACATCATACTGTAGATGATGCCACTACTTCCCATGCCCTAAATAAATACTGCCTTTGCAGTACTTCTATCATGTGTTAAGACAGACAGAGCATGGCCTGAAACACGCACAGCACAATCCACTACTAAGTCTGTGTCTGAACAAAACAGGGGGGTTTCTGATGCACACACAAGTTTACTTATCTGTGACTGAGTTTATAGCAGAAAAAAAAATCCTGTTCTGCTTAAAAACCACGTATGTTATGTGGGAAATAATGTAATTGAATTTTTGTAAGCTGTCTTAGATGTCTTTTCCTCTTAGTTGCTTAAATGTGTGCATCACATTTCACACCACATGTAACATTATAAGTGTGGTTTGTATGCATCTATCATATAATTTGTTCCTCTACTTTTCTATATGATGGCATTACAGAAAATTAGTTTTGTCATAAAAATACAATCTAATACACTTCATATGGTTTAAGTATTTTTCATTAATTGATTGAATCGCATGCTTAAAAAGATCAACAAATTATTGTGTACTATATCACTGAGCTGAAAATGCTGCCCTCCTCAAGCACTGCCTTTTGCTCTTGCATTCAGCTTCTGGCAACAATTTGGGTGCTATGTGAGGGTAGAGGAGACCACTTGTTGGAAATTACTGAACTACTATAAAAGATGATTTCAGTGAGTTTGAGGAAACTTAGGATCTATTTTCAGGAAAATCTTTGGGGTTCTGGAGGTTGTTTGTTTATTTGTTTTGGATAGTGGCGAATCAGAAAAAAAATCTTGCCAGAGAGGAAATGGAAGATAATTTGAACGCATGTGAATGAGCTGGAAGAAAGACAGGATTCCCACATTTTCACTCATACATGTTTTCATCAGCTGGGAAGGTAGGGGCAGAGATGCTTACTCAAAATTTCAGCGTAGTAAACATTATTTGAAATTCAAGGTTATTCTTCAGGAATTTGACAGAGAGCATGGGTACCAAATGTTTAGCTGCGTTTTGTTTCTTGTGGAGTAATAAAAGTTCAGGCATTTGAGTGAGATTCTGGGCTTTGTCTCTATGTTAGGGTTGGATGTGGACCAACACTGGGCTTTCAGACAATTTATTGTACTTTGCCTTTCTGTCCAAGACAATCCATGACTTCCTCTCTGCACCTTATTGACCATGTAGTTCATGTTCATTGACAGGGAATAGAAGTGGGAATGTAGCATCTCATACTATAAAAAGTCTTTTAATATCATTTTGTCTTTGAATTATGGATAGCAGCATTCAAAACATTTACCAGACACTTTACTGTGGGATGTGAGAAGACCTGCCCTGAGATGGCTTTATCAGTGTCAGTCACCATTTCCACTGCTCTGCTGTGCACTGGGAGGGGTTTGCACTTCTAGAAAAGAGTGTGCCAAAGTTTCAGCAGGATGTGCCAGTGCCACATAGATGTGGGTGGGATGCACACACATTTATACTGGAGCGAAGTAAATTCTCATAGCATAATTTCCGTGCTCAGATGAACAATTCTGTCATGATTGCATCACTTTCTCAGCCATGACCCTGCAAAGCAAACTTATTTTCCCTGACTTTTAAGGCCTTTTGAAAATCACTGTGGATGTCAGAGCATAAAGTAGTATACAGTTTAGCTATAATACATCTAAATATACATGCACACAGAGACACAGATCTTATCTATGTTCTTTGCTTCTTAGAGCATAGTTCATTTGCACTAAAATGTGTGTTGCTGATACTAGACAGAATAACGGGATGATCCAGTTTTCTCTATAAAATCAACCTATCCTTATCACTGATGGTGTATCTACTCCTGGTTACATATTTAATAATACACATACACTCAGCTTGTTGATGAAACAGCAGCTTACTTTAAATACTATTTAAAAGGATGATTTATCTTTTCTGTATTTCATGGAAAAGGCAGAAGTTTATAACAAAAATGTCAAGAAAAAAGATGAGCATGAATCAATCCACTCTAGGATCAATACATTATAACGTATTGATAATTTGGCCTCTATAAAAGCAAGAAATCTGCTAGAAGAAATCTTTTTTCCCCCCAAGGCTTGACTGAGGTCACATGCAAGATTTCAATGGACTTTTCATCAGGCAGATTGTTCTTACTTATAAAGGCAGAGTAGCTCCTGGGATATAACACGACCTTAAGAATACTATCCTGGGACCCCAGGATAGGCTCATGCCTAGATCAAGCCTAAGCAAATAGTGTAATCAACCTCTAAAATTAAAATGCAATGTGGCACAGATCTCTTCAGGTGATTCCTCACCCCCAAGCCAGAGGGCATCATCAGTAATTCCTAGTTAAGTAAGGGTGCAGTCATTTGCCAAAAATCTTTCTTTACAAAACATAAACACCTCTTTCTTCCTTAGGGAAGGGAGAAAAGGAACAATTTTAAAGATGGGACTTTTTCTTCAGATCATACTATCTGATCATTCAGAGCACAGCAGTGCAGATAAGAGCCCAGATGAAGTTTCCATTCACAACCACACAATGGGGAGACAAGTTTAGTCATGGGTACTCTCTGTTTATATTTCTTCCATACATCCAGAAAAATAGATATTTTTCTCAGAAAATTGCTAAAGAATGAATCATGTGGAGGCTCACTTACCATAGACATAAAGCCTTGAACTAGTGCTGGGCTGCTCCAGACTCTGGATATGGCAACTGCCTGTATCTGCTCAAATTTACCTTAATCTAGGTAAATCTCCACTGAAGATGCTAGCTGCTCCTCTCTGGTTTCAGCACCCACATTCCCAAAGCTGGTGTTGCTCTGTGATGTCCTATCTTGACTTCCTTGAGGTTGCTATTGGACCTCCATTAGGTTTTTGGCAGTAAATAGCTACTTACCCTCAGACTTGGAAATCCCCAGAAAGGCCATGAAGGAACTGCAGAGTGAGATTGATCTGTTTATTAAGTAAGAATGACATTTTGAACTGAGTCTAATTACTGCAGTGTCTGTTCAGGAAAGGCAGCTCAAAAGATCCCTCATGAAAAAAAGATTTTGGTGACAAAAATGTCCCTCTTCAAAAGGTATTATGGTCACAAAATCCAAGGGTTCTATTTGAACCTGCTAGCATCCTGACATGCTCACATTTCATAGTCAAACAGACATTGAAAAAACTATTAACATCAACTTCTATGGAAGAATGATGAAAAACATGGATTAAAGTCAATTAATCTATTCTGACAATAAATTAGGAGTAACTGGATCCTTGCTTTGAGTTGTAGGAACACTGGCTTGTCTACAAAATCAATGCTTTGAATATATATGAATGAAATAAATGGTCAACTCCTTTGGTTATGATATTTTTCACTCCTGTTTTTAGAACTAATTAGGCAAGATAGTCATTACACAAGGCCTTTCTTCATTAAACCCCCTAATCTATCACTTAAGTCACCATCTTGTGCCTGGAACACAAATTCCTTTTAAGTTTTCCTACAGGACACAAAAATAATTTCAACTCTTATGAAAAAAATATGGACAGCATTTTTCCAATATACTTGTAATTCCTTTAAGAATCATCTTTTTTTATGCACTGCATGAAGGCTTGAATTTTCTTTTCTGCATTGCATTTAGAAAGTTTTGCTGGGGAGAGATACTACTGGCTAGTTGGAAACAGCAAAGTATGTTTGAAAAGGCAGGTTCTAATTACAAGTATTGGGGTTTTTTTTGCTGAGTTGCAAGTGATTTGTGGAAGTGGTGTCATTTGGCCAGGAAAGAGAGCTGGAGCCCTGTGTCAGAAATGGTAAAGCCTTGTGCATGCTGCTCAAACACCAGGACAAGGACTTTCAGGCTTAAGAGGAAAAGCAGAGCATTTGGCTAACATGAGCTGAAAGCTGTGCCAGTGTGATCGATAACTACGCTGACTTCTGCTGTTAACTCTGAATTTATGAAAATCACCCAATAGCATTGATTTTTGTTGCTATTACGTGGCTGGGTAGCTTGCTATCAACGCTTGAGGCAGAAAAATATTACAACAAGAAAAAAGTTGCTTATCAGAAAATCAAATGTGTGAACAAGAGGTAGCCACCCACACGATCCTCAGAAATGCATGAATGTCAAGATTTTAATTCAATTTTGTTTACAAAAGAAAGAAAGTCATATTTTAAATAGATCAAAGCCTATGCCTGCCATGGGGGCATTTGGAACTGTGTACAGAACAAACTAACTGCAGTTTTGTTATAAGGCTGGCACTACAACTATTTATATGTATAAATTATCAATTTTATAACTTTATATGAATGCATATTTTTCATTTTATGCAGACAAAGTAAAACTTAGGCACTACTGCTCAGGGTAACATCTGGCAAATGTCCTACAAAATAGATGAGTTTTATTAGAAAAATTAATTTAAGAGAGGAAAACAAATCTTTTGGGTAAATTTTATTAGCAAGCCACTCAGAAGAGAATTTAGGGAACAGTATTTTCATGGTCCTGCATTAGGAGGAAAAATTGCTTTAATTAGGTATGGTAAGTAATGAATTTTGCATGCTATGATTAGGAGGACAGCTCTAGTAATTATATATAGGGTAAGATGTCCAAGTCCTTGAATCTCTGTTCCTAATCATTAAACTTAAAATATAGAAAAAGCTTGCATTTTTATTAATTTTGTATGACAGAAACTCAAATCCAAAATATTTTATTGTAATCTTTATGTAAAAATGCTAATTCAAATTCTAATCAATTAGAATTGATTAGAATTAGCCTTAATTGATTAGAATTGATTAGATTANATCTTTATGTAAAAATGCTAATTCGAATTCTAATCAAATGATTATGCCTTTTATTTTATGGGATTTATTCTCTTCCTGATGCAAAAAAGTCTATATATTCATATAAAGCACCTATACTTGTAAGATAGGAATAAAAAGGCAGAAACACATCACTTTAATTATCTTAAGTAGTCTAGAAACATTTTAACTTCTCACTCAGGCACTTTAAAAAAATCTTGGTTTCTGTTTGTTTGTTTAACTTGTATCACATCTTAATCTAAAGACAAAATGGAGGACCATAATTCTAGAGAGATAAGGCATGAGAGTTAAAATGTATGCTCACAAAGCTGCTTAAAATTTTTCCACTAGTAGGTAAGGGCTTCCTAAACAAAAAGGCAAGGAGATGAAATAAGATAAAGCAAAATCACACTCCCCCACGTTGAAGACTATTTTTGTATTCATATTGATCTGAAACAGGTAAGAAGAATCAGAAATTTGATTTTCTTCCCTTATAAGGTCTTTTTTTGGTCTCTGATTCATCAACTTAAAAAAATAAAAAAAAAAACCCAAACCACACACACACAAAAAACATACAAAGAGAAAAGTCACCAACAACCCAACTCAGACAGCTCTACTATCTTACTGGCATTTCAGTAACTGCTGAAAGTCAACCATAATTTTTCTTGCCAGCTAGAGATTTTTCAGAAATTAAATTTGCCCATACTGACAATTGCACACTGGGGACTTTAATTATAAAACCCAGATAATAAATGACTACTCATTAATTAACTAATAGAACAAATAAAGTGGAAAGTCTGATCCTTAAAATTGTCCATCTTCAAATATCCTCTTGTTTTGATTTTTGTTTACATCACATACTTATTTCTTGCTTTCCTTGGAAGCTGTGGGAAAACTAGAAATGTGAAAACTCAATAACTGCAAACCAGCAGGGAAGATAATTTAAACACTTTATTTCTGGCCTTCATCTACATTAATGATCAGTTAATGTCTTTGAGAAAGAAAAGACATAAAAAAGATTTTGAGATCTGGTTTTATCAGTAGAAATCTCTTTAATATTGAGAACTTTGATTTCTGGTCTGTCAAAATTTATGTTTCTGACTGTTACATTTCTCTCTTTTGAAATGCTTGGCAATGCAGTTAACACATCTATGCCTCCACTCTTCTTATCGAAGGATTGTGGATTATTGTTTTCCTGGACAGATTCTCTATTTTATTACAATGCACTATTTGGGGCAGACTTATTTCTCTGTCATCAGAATTTACTGTTTAATTCCAGAAACACTGAGATACACTTGGGAGAAGGGGATATGGTTTCTGCGGAGGAACATCTACTTAAAAAGGAAGTGACTTTTAAGTTAATCATCATGCTATCTACGGTAATTTCCTATTTTATTTCAAACATAAGTACTTGCATTGGATATAGTTCTTAACTGATCACTCCAAATCAAAAAGGTAAGACAAACCTCTCTAAACATGGAAATATACATATGGATATCTGCACACTCAGATTCCTACAAAGATGTTAACAACTTAAAATTCATTGAAATGTTGTTTTACAAAAACATTATACTTTCAAAATTTATTGTTTTCCCTTCTTTGTGCTATTTACTTACCACATTACTTCTCTGTTTACATAATGACATTCTCAATAGTTGCCTTTTTCCCCCTCATAGCCATACTTAATTCCAAGTTCTTGATAGTATGATACTTGATAGCCATAAAATTAACTGCCTAGTGCAATATTGTCAGACTGTGCATTAATTGCATTTACTAAACAACTTTGCTCTCCTTGCATTCTGCTCACTTGCTAACTCCCTGCAGGACAGTTTGGAACACCCCACGGCTCCTCAAGCAGCTAACAACATGCCACAAAAATCCATTGCTCAACAAGAGATGCACTACAGGCCAGTAAAAGCTGCAAGTTTAAGGTTTGGCATTCCTCAGGAGCTGCTGGACCAAGATAGGAGCACTTAATCCTATCAGGAACCTGGAAATCTCACTTCCCAAAGAGCCATTTTTACACCTAGACTGCTTTAGGAAAACTTTGATAAAACACTTGATTGTGGCTGACAGCTAGCTGAGCTCCCTTAGCCATAACAACATTTATAGTGTTGTTTTTTCCCAAGATGAGGATTTGGAAGATACTGGTGCATCAGATACTCAGCCCACTACAAACAAGGCAATCTTTAGCAGACATTTAGACTAGTCAAAGCCTACCTGGAAGTTTTATCACTTATTAACTATCTCTGAAACCTTGTTCAGGCTGGGTGGCTGGAAAGGAAGGGAAGATACCAACGACGGCTGAGCTATCATAGATGATAAAATGCCATGGGTTGGAAGGGACCTTAAACATCAAGTTCCAAACACCCTGTCCTGGGCAGAGATGTCACCCACTAGAGCAGCTTGCTCAGAGCCCCATCCAACCTAGCCTTGAATGCTTCCAGGGATGGGGCATCCACAACCTCTCTGGACAACCTGTTCCAGGGCCTCAGCACCCTCACAATAAAGAATTTCCTCCTAACATCCAAATGAAATCTCTTCTCTTTTAGTTTAAGTCATTCCCCCTTGTTCTATCACTATCTGCCCATATAAAAAGTTCCTCTCCCTCTCTTTTAGAAGCCCTCATTAAGTACTGGAAAGCCACAATGAGGTTTCCCCAGAGCATTCGCTTCTCCCAGCTCTCTCAGCCTCTCTTCATAAGAGAGGTGCTCCAGCCCCCTGATCCTCTTCATGCCCCTCCTCTGGGCCTGCTCCAAGAGGTCCATGTACCTCTTGTGCTGAAGACTCCAAAACTGGACCCAGCACTCCTTGTGAGGTCTCACAAGGGCAGGGCTGTGGGGCAGAGTCACCTCCCTCCACCTGCTGCCCACTCCTCTTATGATGCAGCCCAGGATATGGATGGCCTTAAAGGCTGTTAGTGTGCACTGTTGGCTCATGTCCAGCTTTTTATCCACAAAAAAACCCCAAGTCCCTCTCTGCAAGGCTGCTGTCAATGAGTTCTCCCAGTCTGTACTCATGTCTGGGATTGCCCCAGCCTAGGTACAGTACCTTACACCTGGACTTGATAATCTCACAAAGTTCTCATGGGCCTGCTTCTCAAGTGTGTCCAGATTCCCCAGGGTGGTATCCCTTCCTTCTGTTGTGTCAGCTGCCCTGTTCTGTGTCATCTGCAAATGTGCTGAGGGTACACTCCATCCCACTGTCTATGTCATCATTAAAGACATGAAAGAGCACTGGTCCCAAGACAGAGCCCTTAGGGACATCCCTCATTACTGGCTTCCACCTGGGCATACAGCCATTGACTACATCTCTCTGTCTGCATCCATCCATCCATCCATCCACCCATTTCTTTATCCACCTGAACTGTCCGTATGTCTCCAATTTAAAGATAAGGGTGCAATGTGGGGCTGTGTTGCAGGCCTTACAGAAGCCTAGGTAAATTACATTGGTCAGCCTTTCCATGTCAACTGTTACAGTCATTCAACCACAGCTCACCATATTAGTCAGGCATGATTTGCCTGTAGTGAAGCTGTCTTGGATCATGCCCTTGTCTTGCATGTGCCTTAACATTGCTGCCATGAGCATCTACTCCATGATTTTACCAAGCACAGAGGTGAGGCTCACTTGTTTGTAGTTCCCTGAGTATTCCTTTCTCCACATTTTAAATATAGAAGTAATATTTCCCTTTTTCCAGTCAACAGGGACTTCATCTAACAGTCGTGACTTTTCAAATATGGGGAGTCATTTGGCAACAACACCCACCAGTTCCCTCAGGACTCCAGGATGCATCTCATCAAGCCCCATAGACTTGTGCCTATCCAGCGTCATCAGGGGGTCTCAAACCTGCTTTTCACTTATAGTGAGAGGGACTTTGCTCCCCAACCCCCAGCTAGAGGCTCAGGGACCAAGAGATATGGGAAGCCTGGCTGCCAGTGAAGATTGTGGCAAAGAACTTGTTGAGTACCTCAGCCAGACAGCTGGTGTTCTTTCTTGTTTATCAAATCATTCACTCCTGCCCAAAGGGGTCAGTCTCGATGGTTCCCATCCCTCCAGTGCATCTCACTGGACCTAAGATAATTTAACTCCCCCATTGACTCTTCATTTTTTGCTCAGTATTGCTTTTCTGCCACCTTAGCAAAGCAGGTGGGCCATCAAGGAGTCCAAAATGTGCCAAAGCAAGTGCAAAGAGAGGTGTGGGGGGAGAAGGCGCTGAACGAGTTGTTGTATCAGCTCAAGCCATGACACGTACCTTTGCCCTCGTGCCTGCTTTCAGTATGACATAATATTAAGGGTGCTGACAAAGGAGCTCTGTCAAGTCTCGTGGCTGCAGTGAGAGGAGACACCACACCAAAACACGGCTGCTCTGCCAGGAGTTGATATCTACACAGTAGGGAAAGGGATGGTACTGCTGCTGATGCCTCAGCTATTTCTGTGTAAAACTAAGCCCCCAGTGAAGGTGAATGTAAGGCTCTGGACTTTGCACTTTTGAAGGGGATGAGGCAGAAACTCACATTGTCTTCTGCCAGTGCTGCAGAGGAGAGGTTGAAACCCGCAGCAGAGGGATGGGAAGGGCAGGTGGGGTTGGTGACCTCCTACAAAGTCATGGCAAGGTGTGCTCGCATTGGTGTGTCCTCCCTGTACAAACACTACCTGCCCCTTGGCCAGAGGGGTTGTATAACCATACCAACATTGTAAGAAAAGTACCATCTGTAGGCAAGTCTTCAATTATTGTCTTACTAGATCATGAGACATCAGCTCTACAAATGATGTTGTGAGGTATTAAAATACTGTTTTACAGTTTCTCACCGATATAAAGAATATTCTTCCCTTCTTCCCTTTCTCTTGCTGGGGCCTTTGCAATTCAGCCCTTGGCACTGAACTAGTCTGGCTTTCCAGCAGGAAAAATCTGAAAACAAGACTGAAAATGTTTAAAACTCTCTGCTCTAAAAATGTGTGAAGCAGTTCATCTGTAAATTCTGTTGTCAAAAAAAGCGCATTAGTGTATAACAAATATCCAGGCTTGACTGACACCAATTATTCTAATCCTCTAAAACAAATCTCCTTAAAATCACTCTGCCAGCATGCTAATGTCCTGTTTTAGTCTACTGAACTCTAATATGTGCCATACTGGCAGTGAAAACAACAAATACGCAGGACTCAGAAGTTTTAAAAATTAGATGAAATGGAAAATAAGAAAACACAGAATTAGTTTTAGAAGCGAAAATAAAATTTTCTACATTGTAAGGATACACAGAGCTTTACATGGCAGACGGATTGCTCATATATAATTGAATGGTGTAGGACTTTTAATTAAAATGTGGTGACACCTTTCATGCCTGTGATACACAGGACTGTAAACAAACTTTATGCATGTCCAAAGTGTAGGTGATCTTGTGAATTGCCTGATTTCACACCTTCACACCTTTATTTGTGCCCTGTGCAACACTTACATCATACATGCTTTGTCATAGCTTTGTTTGGGGAGCACTGGAGTGGTCACAAGAAGTTTCAATGTCTGCTCCTGCTCCAGTGCTTTTATTCCTCTGGGTAGTTCTCATACACTACAGTATACACTGAGGACTTCTTTGCCTTTTTATTGGCAAGTTCATGGCTTAGCTTGGGAATTACTACACTTGCAGCCCAGCACCTCTCGACTCAGCTTTGGTACCTCTAAGGGGAATGAGAGAGCTCTTGCAGTGTCTGTGGGCTAGGCAGGAATTTGTCCTTTCTTGGTGATGATCAAGGTGATGCGTGATAGGGGCTGTGACTGCTGAGGTTACAAACTCGTTCCAGTACAATGATGGAATGAATACTGTTTCGGGGTGCAGTTTGTATGCATGGAGAGCTTCTAACCTAAGCAATCACAATCTCTATCACACACCTTCATTATCATCATGCAAGGGGCATTATCATCATCAAGGGGCAAAGAGATGAAGTAAAATAGCACCGGTAAATAAAAATAAATAAAACTGCTACTCTTGGGGTTTGTTTCTCCTGATGTTTTACCTTCACATGGAGCAGTAATGCATCTGACTGCTACTGCAAATGCTAGTATGAAAAGCACATCATGCTTCAAGGGACAAAGCACATTGCCCACCAGAAAACCTGATTTGCCAACAAAGGGTAGCAAATGCCCTCCTGAGGAAAACATGATATCAATGCTTGAGGAATAAAAGTATTTACAACTCTGTGAACATCACTCTCCAAGTGGGGCTGTGGACTCAGTTTTCTAAGACAAATCTCTAACTAAGGTGACTTTTCTGATGCAGATCTGTCTAACTCATAATTTCAAACTTTCAAAAGGAGAGAAATAAAGCTGTAATGACCAACTTCAGCTACTGCAAGAAGACATCCCTCTTAGCCCTTGACTTGTCAAAGTGGCATCATTACCCTTGAAAGAAAGGCTAGGAGTTCAGGGTCTAGAAAAACTTGATTCTGGTACAGGACTGTATGCTTGCATGTGTGTGCAAACAAGAAAAGGGAAAAAAATCAAAGGGTTTTGGCACATAACGGCTATTACATGATAAAAATGTGTGAACAGTACAATAATGCAACGATAATATTTCCTAATGTATCCAAATTTCATAACGTTGAGATTTTGCAGTTGAACTAAACCTGCATCCCTTGCTGATTATGACAACTGCTCGTAACCTATTATACATGACTGATTTTTCAGATAAGCATTAAGGGATTAATAAGATTCAGAATTGTATCTTATTAATTATAACCCCACTTTAATGTGAAGTGTGTACCTAAATCAAATAAGGTCTTTTGACAGTCCATATCTCACCACATATGAATTTATCTGATGTAATATTGCTTGGCTCTCGACAGAGCTGTCAGGAAATAACTTTAGAGGATTAGACCTGTGCTTATTGCTCTGCACTTAGGGGTAGATACGACTGGATTCAAGGAGAACAAACGTGGAATACGTGACCTGCTCCTGCATATGCCGGGGCCTGGAGTTTGCAGCATGAGCAGCACGGACTGCTTGTAATCCCGTCAGGATTCGCGACGTGAAGGGGAATAAAACCAGCACAGATTTTGCCTTTTTTGGGGGTGCAGTGTGCCGGGTTCCAGCTGAGGCGGTGTCAGTCCCGCGCCATGCCCCGCCGCTGTGCCGGGCGCTGAGCGGGCTCCGCGGGCACGGCCCCCGCGGGCTGGGACACGGACCCGCGTCCTGCGGGCTCCCGGAGGGCAGCTCAGCCCGCGCTGCCATCGGAGGAGGTGCGGAGGGTCTGTGTAAGTGTGTGTGTGTGTGTGTGTGCGGGCTCCGGGGGCCGCCGAGCAGGACGGATGCCCCGGCGCACGGGCGGCTGCGGGCGTGGGGTATCAGTAACTTCACACACACCCACGCGGGCTCGGCCGCCCTGCCCCGCCCGGCCTGGCCGCAGGCAGCGCCGCTCCGCAACGTGACTTTGCTTTGGTTTTGGTTTCTGTGGAGGCTTCTCTTGTTTGTTTGGCAAATCCCGGGCGCGTTCCGTGTGAGCGGAGCTGAGCGGTTGTCTGCTTGTCGCGTCTCGGGAGGGATGTTAGGTGAAAGCACGCTGTTCTGTCGGCACAGACCCAACCGCGGGACCGTACCTCGTGGCCGGCCGGAGCAGGGACAGTGTTACCGGCAAGGGGTCACGCGGGGAAAGGCGAGTTTTGGTTTGGAACGGAGTTTGTCCCGGTGTGACTGCGGCTGTCCCGGCGCGGCACCAAGCCGCCGACGGTCCGGGACGTGTTTCCTGCTACCAGAGCCAAGCAACCTGGCAGGCCCTTTGGGATAAATAATTCAGGGAAGAGGTATTTTGCTATATAAACCTTTTATAAAGCAGTGCATTCCTCGCCCAGAAAAGCTGTATCTGCCGCCTAATGCAACAGTTCTGTCTGATGCTGAAACTGCCGCCGCGGTAGGCGGAGGTAAGAGGCGGCCGGAGAGCCCCGGCGGGGCATCGGCAAACTTCACTTGGAGTAGTGCAGGAGCGGCGGAGCGGCGGAGCGGGGCGAGGCGGGGTGCGGGCGGCTCGGCGGGGCCCGGCGGGGGTCGCGGCCGACATGCCAGGGGAGAATTCCTCAATGGCGCTGCCCACGCCCACCCCGGGGGCGGGCGGGGCGCGCGGGACCGCGGGCCG